>MU227613.1:2321924-2364273 GCA_018584345.1 Thuja plicata | reverse complement strand
AATAAACATTTACAAATAAAATCCTTCTCAGGCCGACGCAGTCCAAAAATGATATTCCAGTGTTGACCAACTGATGCTCGGTGAACACTGCAGATTCTGCGAAAATCCTTCGGTAACCGACTGAACTTGGTAAGAACTGACTTTCCTTCACATTTTCTTTGATGACCGACTGAACTCGGTAAAGACTGAATTTCCTTTGTCGACCGAGAGAACTTGGTAGTAACTAACTTCTTGGTATAGTATTTTGGAGCGCTTGGTAGACTCTGTACATAGCTTCTCTTACCGACTGAGCTCGGTAGACTCTGTCTAATGACTGATATGACATTTGTGTAACATCAAGGACAATACACAATTAAACAATTGTTTCCAACAGTTTCTATCACCATTCATATGATGCGAATAACCAATGTTTATGATCCATTCAGATTTATTTTCAACATGTGAAACTAGGGTTTTCTCTTCATGAATAGGTTCATCATCTTTAGCAGAAATATATTCAATTTCATCATAATCCACAAAATCATCATCAGATACACCTTCACTAGTATAGTAACATTCCTTATCCTTGGAGTATTTAGGTCTATAAAACTTAGATTTATGTTTAGGAACCCTTGTAGGACATCTAGATGCAAAATGACCTATCTTATTGCATGAATTTTTTTCCAGAGGTAGCTTTCCTTCAAACTTACCCTTACCTCTCTTTTCTCTTCTTGTGATCAGGGCCACAATTTCATCTAACTTCATCTCTTCTTCTTGTATCTTTTCCCAATCATTAGAATATTCACCAAGATCTTCTCACAAGTCACTTCTACTAGTGCTCTCAACTCCTGATAAAGCCTTTTTATTATTATGCACAGTCGCTTTGAATGTTGTTTCAACCTTAGGTAATGAATCTCCCATTTTTGGGGCCTTAAAGGTAGTTAATTTTACAATCAACATCTCCCTATTGAAGTACTCCATCAAAGGTATGATCTCATCTATAGCTTGCACTTTAGTTTTGTAAACAAGTGTCAAAGATCTAAGAATCTTTTTGATCGCTTCTTCTTCACTATATGTGCCTCCAGAGTTTCTAATGCCAATAAAAACTATTGTAACTCTTTGTACATATGCTCTAACATTCTCATCATCTTTAATTTTTAGAATTTCTATCCTTGTCTTCTAGTTCTGTAACTTTGCTTGCTTAGTAAACTTATCTCCTTCATATAGTGCTTCCAATCTTGACCAAATTTTATGTGCAGAATCCAAATCTTTAACCTCTATGAATTCAACTTTAGAGAGCACACTAATAAATTCTTATCTTGCAACCATGTTACAATAAAACAACTTCTTTTCATCATTAGTAGCTTTATCAAGTTCATATTCAGTCTTGATCTGCTCATCTTTCTTTGTAATCATCCAGTAGTCAATTCCCAAAAGCAACAAATGAGTTCTCATCTTGTTCTTCCAGTTGCCAAATTTTTCAGGATCTAACTTCAGACTATCCTTTCTATAGTATGTCATCTTTAGGATTACCTCAAGTTGTCAAGCTTTCTCTCTAAGGACCAGAGGCTCTGATACCAATTTTTGGCAACAATAGTCCACCAGAACAACTAAGAGGTGGGGGTGAATCAGTTGTGTGCCAAATATTTAAAATTTAACCTTTGAAAATCAAAAGATAAATGCAATTTTGAACACATTATCAACAACACCATAACACAACCATTTTTTTTCGGGGAAACCCTTTCAAGGAAAAAACCCCAGTGGGAATTAGCACCCTCAAATAATGTAGTGAAAACATAGTATCCCTGTTAGGAGATTTAGCCTTGTGAGGATCTGATTGTTACATACTGTACACAATCCCTATTAAAGGATAGACCCTATTAGGATTCAAGAGAAATAATAGGCTCGCTTCCTTAACAAGGTTAATTCCACCTTCAAGAGATACTATCCAAAATACAAATGTATATAAGATATACAATTCAATGAACTAACTGATAAAAACAAAGTTGATTAAACACTTACAATGAAGTTCTTCAATCAAAACCATTAATCTACATCTATCAAACTTCACAAATACAATCTCGTAGTTTCCACACTTCGCTATCTCATCTCCCTTCTCCATACAAGAAAATAAATTTCTTTTATACAAGTTTACAATAGGTAATTAGGTCGGCCAATTAAGACTTCCCCAATACACATATAATTACATAGCTCCTTGCTAAGATACACATGGTACCTATAACAAGTAAACATCAATTAAAATCCATAAAATATAATCCAAGATCCGTAATCCATGCTAGCTATCCATAATAAATGCTACATCTCTTAAGTCGGACCCAAATATGTCTTCTCCAGAATACATGCCACATCTCTTAAGTCAGACCCAAATATGTCTTCTCCAGAATATATGCCACAACTGTTGTCACCAAGGGCCTTGTGACCAAAGAATCATAAAAAAATTCCTCAACATGTCTTCTTCCATTCCTCAATCTCGCATAACATGAATCATTCTCACACTCAAGTTATCCTCAAAACTTAGAGACTAACTCTGTCACAACTCTCTGCCACTGTTCTGCAAACAGTATTCACCAAAATCGTTGTAACTAAAACAAATAGAAACATAAACTCAAGCGACGTTAGATATAAGATCAAATATCATCCTTATACACATCCCCAACTTTGAATACTATGAAATATTCATATAGTGTCTATACACTTCTATCAGTCATCCATGCACCTGTGATAACCAATTTGTGTGTCTCATCAGAAACATATGTTGACATTAATGACAAAAAATGAATGCCAACAACTAGAACAGAATACAATTCCAACAATATACATACATACATACATACATACTGATGGAAATATATAAGTAGACAACTAAGAGGGGGGAGGAGTTGAATCAGTTGTCCCAAAAAATTTATACAACTTACAAAAATTTAAATTTATTCTTAGACCTGATAATTAAACAGGCAAGAACAAATCCAGAACACATCAAGAAAACACAACACTAAGATTTTTCATGTAGAAACTAGGTCAAGTCAAAAACCACAATGAAGATGAACCCACAAGATGATATACTCTATTAGAAGTATTATACCTAGTTAGAATTATTACAATGGGAATGCACATGCATTCCGACACACTGCCTAGAGCTCCTTTCTCAAAAATAAAAAGGCTTACTTCCTAGGGAAGGTTCATTGCCTTACAAAAAATTTTGATTAAATCCATAGATCATGAACTGTATAATAACATCTTTATCATGCTTGGCTCAGTTGCATTGAAGCAAAAAAAAACTTTATTTAAATCACACCTATTCATTGCCTTCAAAATATGTATACATGCATCTCTTTCACATATCCACTCATCCACATCCAAACTCAAATACAAGATTATCACATTTATTTATACATATCATCAACCTTGGAAAAATAAAAAGGTTGACTCAACACTCTCCACCTAATTACAAAAATATAATCATGCACAAGATAATATTCAATGTGAACCAAACAATGTCAGCTAAAACATAATGTAGTTCCTCTCGTGTTTTCATTATGTTCCATGGTTACTTTGATCAAGAGAAACTTTGTTTATTGCTAGTTTATTTGCCTGATGAGATGCTTTGATGACTATACCTTATTTTGATTACCAGTATCATAGTTGTTATATGCTAGATGATGTTGTTTTTCAGTTTAATCATATATGCATGATGATACTAGTGATGTGACATGATGCTTTATGATGATACCTAAGTTATTTTGTATTCGGATTTGGACTGAGGAGTTTATTGTTATTTGATGTTTTTTATTTGGACTTTTGGTTATGGTGAAATTATGTTGTGGATAATTGTCTTGTATTTTCTGTAATTATATCCTTAAATGACTGTAAATGGTTACTTAATGATTTAATTCTAATGTGTTTTTGTGAGATTATATATATGTTCTGATATTGTACTACACCGCCATTATGCATCTTTCCTTTTAGTGCTAGTACGAAGTGAGACGAAGTCATAGTCACTTGTTTGCGAGATCCACATGATGTCTCATTCTCCTTCATGTAATTATGTATCTGTTTGCACTTTGACTATTTATGTAATTGGGGAAGGAAACTTAATGTTTTCTTATTTACTAAATAGGTACTAGGTCCATTCATCCTAAGTACAAGATTTGAGTGTGTACCTATATCCCCAATAGTGGCACTAGGAGATACTGACCTTGGTCATTCATGTTGAGCCAATGTCGTCCCTGTATGGGCAATGTATTCGTAGAGTTGTTTTATTAATTAAAACTTTGGTTATGGTGGTAAATATGGATTCATAATACATTATGTGAATTGACCAGTGAGCATGTCTATGCATTTAGGGTTTCGTAGTTGTCACGGAAGTTATTTAATTAAGGTTGGTTTTATTGTTTTGGGGGATTTTAATGTTTGTTTTTATTTTTATTTATTTCCCGCTAATTTGTCGTAGTTGAATTCCAAATTCTTGGAATTATTTAATTTAATTTTGGGGTTTTAGCCAATTAGTTTATTAAATGGTATAATAACTTAATTTATAAGTCAGTTTTGAAAAGTGCTTATATGATGAAAAAATAGAGTTTTTAACGCACTTTTTCATTTTGGCAATTGGAGAATTTAAAGTTTTGCTCCAAAACCTTTTGGAGGAATTTTGATTTGTGCTCGTTGTGTTCGATCTGTTCCTCAAATTTTTATTGGTAGCAACTTGTCGGAATCATGTCGCAATTCCTCACCTTCCTATGGATCCATTTCCATTTTCATGGTCTCTTCACAATTTTCTACCCTTCTTTGGTTTTTACCAACCGGGTGAGGTAGGGATTTCACAATTTCACAGTTTGGCCTTATTTTTGTTCATTCTTTTGATAGTAGATTGTTTGGGGGTTGAGAAATAGTGTTCCCCTTTATTTTTATGCATTTCCATGACCCGGTTGGGCAGGCATGAGCATTTTAGTGATTGCTCACTTTAGAAATTGAGGTTTTACCTAGTTATGCTTCCAAATTTTGCATGTGTGCTTGGAATGTAAATTTTATTAGATTTTTGGTGGTTAGGCATGTTTTATAAATGTGTTTTAAATTTCATCAAATTATGAGTAGTTTGAATTTTGGGCATTTTTGGCATCGTCTCATTTTGTGTGTTGCCCAGTTCTTGGTTGTTTCCTTGTTGGCGTGTTTTTGTTGATCTCTAAGTTTTTTCATCTATTAGTGTCACACACTTAATCATAATCAAGGCAGGTTGGTCAGCCATCACTGTGACCAAGCCATCCCACTAAGGTCGAGACCAAGTAGTAGTTACTATCAAGAAAGTTAGAGGTCACCGAGTACTCAATAGATGCTGATAAAAATGATTTCTGAGTTGCATAGAAGAGTTAGTGTCAAGCGACATCATATGGTTATACCGAGCGAGACAATATTGACTGAGCACTATTTTTTACCTATGCCAATTAAGATAGTTTTTGTCTATGTGTTTGGAATGGAACAAACACCAAGGTAAACCATTTTTTCCACTTATATGAAGCATTTAGATCATGCACTACGATTTAATACATTAGTTACGCATTATTTTTATGATCATGGATCCCTATGCAAGTCATGCAACCAATAAAAATTAGGGTTGCCTAAGCGGCAAAAGGTGATGAATCTAGATCATTGATCTTGATCTGGATGTTTCATCACTGATCTATATATGGGATGCTTCAAACCCTAATCTATGAGTGTGCAAGTATATGCAGATGTGAAGAGAAGAGATCAAGAGTATATGCATGTTATGCATATCTGAAGAATTGACCAGACAGAGTGACCGAGCAGAGTAGTGAAAAGAAGAATAGAGATAAATCAGATTGAGATATTAGTTAAGAGTTGGAAAGAGGAGATTTGTTATCAGCATTTTTAGTGCAGATAAAAGGATCAGGTACTGGTACATTCTAACAAGTGAATCCAAGTAAATCTCTTAACATAGTAGTCCTATCAGGCCTTTGTAAATTTGTTAACCGAGTGCTTACTTTGTTGTAAGTTTAAATCCTTTAACAAGGTAGATTGTATAAGTCTAAAAGCTCTTAATAGGGAAGACCCCTCATAGGGTAGATCATCAGAAGTGACCAAACATTGTAGCCCTAACAGGCACACTTTATTACTATAGGAGTGAAGATTTGTGGGTGTCATCCCCACCCTAGTTTTACATTCAAGGGTTTCTAGCTTACCAATTTTTTGTGTTATGTGTTCATGATTGGATGTTAGATATTTACAACATTTCAATTTATGTTTATGAATACATGGTTGAATCAACTTTTTTTAGAATTGGTATAATTTTTATGGATCTTATTCATCCCCGCTCTCAGTTACTGATTTCCTATATTAGACTTCCAACAATTGGTATCAGAGTGTTGTTCTCTTAGAATAAGTCTGACCACTTGATATTTAAGATCTTGGAAATGGAGGCTTATAAGTTGGGAAAGGTCTTTGAGAATCAGAAGATTGATATTTAGCTAGCATTGCAGAAGTTTGAGATAGCAAGAGAAGAATGGAGGAAATCCTTAAAAGCTAGGAAGGAATTAGCAAATTAGATGAAAGATAATCAATATAAAGAAGAACACACTAAAGGTCTATTTGAAAATGCAGATTCAAAAGAAATTAATGCAGCAATTGCATATCTATTGGAGAAGACCAACACACTGAAAGAAAAAGTCAAAATTCTGAAGATAAAATAAGAAAATCAATCAATAACACTATGTGAGGTGATTTATCAGAAGAAGAAAGCTGAGGAAGATAAGACAATGGCTACCAGACTTGATGAAAGGACTAGTGATGTGCAGAAGCTCACAAACAATCAGTTGGACATGGTCAACCAACTATTATTTACAAATCAAGAGATAAACAAAAAAGAAATTGAAATCACATATCTGAGATCTGAGAACAATCAACTGAAAAATGTGTTGAGATCTGAAAGAGAACTCATTGAGAGGATAAAAAAACCAAACAAAGTCTTGAGATACTTTGAGGAACTAATGAGACCACCAAGGAGGAATAGTGACATATCTAGACTTGGACATACTGAGCACCAAGACTTCATGAAAGGACTAGTGATTTGTAGAAGCTCACAAACAATTAGTTGGACATGGTCAACCAAGTGTTATTTACAAATCAAGAGATAAACAAAAAAGAAATTGAAATCGCATATCTGAGATTTGAGAACAATAAACTAAAAAATGTGTTGAGATCTGAAAGAGAACTTATTGAGAGGATAAAAAAACCAAACAAATTCTTGAGATACTTTGAGGAACTAATGAGAACACCAAGGAGGAATAGTGACACATCTGGAATTGGAAATACTGAGCACTAGTCTTCCACTGAAGAAGGAGAATCATCAAAGAGTGGAGAACTGAGAAATATAAAGCCAAAGAACATCAAGCCCACATGTTATCACTATGGGAAACTAGGTCACACAACAAACATATGTCGAAGAAAGAATAGTAAGTCAAATCCTAAACCTAAATTTAATGGATATTTCTTTAATTGTAAGAAGCATGGACATCAGGCACATGAATTTAGGCCAAAGAATAGAAATAAACCTACTTCATCTAGATTCGAAGGACATTGTTACAATTGCCAGAAGTTTGGTCATAGAACCAAATATTGCAGATCCAATGCAAAATCCAGATGGACAACCAAGAAACAAGGAAATGCACCATGGAAAGGTAACACATTCAATTGGGATTATAATAAAAGGAATATTTGTCATTATTGTAGTGAATATGGTCATGTTGCAAATAATTGTATAAGTACAAACTTTAGAGGTAAATCCAAGAGTTGGATGAATGGAAGTATGGTCTGCTATAGTTGTCACAAGATTGGTCATACCAAGAGAGACTACACGACCAGAGCCCCGACACCTACTATTGAGAAGATAAGGAATCAAATGAATTTGACATGGATAAATAAATAAGAAGTGAGTAGTAGTAGATCCAGTGAAGCCAAGATCACCCAATCCAATGGATCAGGTGATCACACTACTTCAAATTAAGCAAAAAAGGTATGTAAGGAACTATTTTCTCAAATGTTATATTTTACACCAGTTCCTAACATAAGATGTATTAAATTCCATATCTGCATAAGTTAAGATGCATTAGGACATATTTGTGGCAAGAATCAAGAAAATAATTGTAATGAATATTTGATGTTGAGCAACAGTATCAACATTTGCCGAGTTTCCTTACGGATCGAGCTGATATGTTGACCAAGTGTCAGTAGTGATTGAGTCACTATTCTAACTGAGTGATAGTGTGTTATAACCTAGCTATTTCATTCAAGGACTGAGGACAACTGTTATCCACCTACCACTCCATTAAGCATTTATTGAAGACCTAATCTGACCATTTGAGGGTATATAATTAATTTAGGTGTTCATTCTTCATTTCACACAGTAATTAGAGCTTGCAGAGCATTATAAATGTGATTCAAGAGAGATTTGAGTATATTTTGAAGAGATCCCACCTATGTATCATGGGCAAGTGTTCAGAAGGTTGAAGACCCATTTTCACCAAGTTACCAAGAATCTATTTTGTGAACCCTAATTTGCAGAAATGGCAGCCAGTTCATCTGTTGGTATGAAAAGACAAGACAAGGGAATGATGAATGTTTAGTTGGTTAGGAGCGATGCTTGTGCACTACAAAATTTCTGAGCCACTCCCAAAACTATGGTGAAGGGAGACCTTATGGGAGCCCTGTCATCGATCCTACCTAAGGTACTCATGATCCATGATGTGAGAGCATGTTATATGTGCAAAATTGGAGAAGTTGGAGAATTTCAGTTGAGGGAAGCCTACAAACAATTATGTGTAAATGGGGCTTTGAAGGCTGATCATCAACACATTGCCAACAAAGGGTTAGTACATGCCCTAGACTTCCCACGTGACTTTAAAGTCAAATGGGTCATAATTGTGCTAAGAAGAACACATGATATGTGTCTATGGATGGAGAATGGACCAGTAAAGATAACTAAAGATAACTAAAGACATCATCCACTGATTTATTGGTTATCCACTTGTGCAAGGGAAAATGATCATGCACTTTCAAAAAAATGAAGACATAGAGAAGTTCACTCTTGCCAAGTGGAACAAGAGAGGAATGAAAATTTTGACGATCACAGATCCAAAAAATTGATTTTGGAGTCAGAGTCATTGCACACAAATTTTATCAATCCAACAAATTGGATAGTGTCCCATATGTAGTGGTTGATCAAGCATGTAAAATAGTAAAGAAGGATCATACTTATGATCTTTGCGAGCTACATATGACTCAACTTTCTAAGAACCTATCAACAATTAGGAAGGTAAAGAACTCTATGTGTAAGTTTGGTTCCTTACTAATTTGTATATTCTTCTATGTTCAGAATACTTTTCCTACTATAGGAGATGTAGTATGGAGTCAGGACTGACCAATAATAGTTTAGATTAATGAGTTTATACAGAAGTTAGGAGAGAATTTTGATATTGTAATGGGAAACTATTTTGTGGAGTTCAAGAAAAAGATGAGATTAAGGAGAAGAATCCAGATATCGCTAGTGAAGAAGCATTATGATGATGTTTTATTTCTAGTTGATACAGATAACACTTATGTACAAGTTGTAGTACTAAGGGTAGCATAGATAAGGACATTACCCTATGAAGTAAACATAGATGAAAAATTTACATCTATCACAACTCTACTACTAGAGGCAGTTGATAAGAATGCCAAGAGATTTGGAAATTATGATGAGGCTAAGTCAAAGATAAATACAAATTTGAAGGTTGCAGCAATAGAGAGGAAGAGAAAGAAAATTTTGAAGAATCTTGAGAAGATGTTAGGAGAATAAAATGAGGAAGAGGATGTAGAAGTAGTGTAATGCCCCACCAGGGAACCTAGGAGAACTAACCTAAACATTACACTAAGTTAACAGGATAATTTTTATTTAAATATTTATAAATAATAATGTTAACAACGCAGAAGAAACACATGAGATAAAATGACATACACATAATTAAAACTTGGAAAAGGTTACAAATCTTGAGGGTTCCTTGACGTAGAATTACTTAAGCAACTAATCTAAGAAAACAACTATAAAGAACTTACACAAGGATACATCAAATGAATCCAATAATATACATCTCATATAATAATACCACATATACACTTGAATCAACATCCACTGCACATGTCACAGGATATGCAATAATACATAACAATACAATACAATACATCCTCCAAAGGATATCAACCAATATACACATATGGTACAAATATACAACTCATGAAACTGTACAAGCCTCCGAAAGAATAAGAAGATAGAAGAAGAACTGCAACAAGGATCATCCAAGCATGAAGACAAACATTGGACCTCAATGGTAATAAGAATCACTACCACCCGACTGCATGGAACCAAAGGTCCACTCCCACCATGCTGAGGAGATAATAAAAGGCCCACTCACACGGGTATACAACAAGAAGGCAAACATCAAATGTATACTTGACCATCATAAAGAAATGCATAGGAAGATCCTAGAAGCTCTCTGAATCACAATAAGAAAATCTACAAAATACCAGAGGTAACTGACAGATGTAGGATAACCTAAGCTGTATATAGGAAGGTTTCAACATGTACGTCTAACACTTGAGTTTTGTCTTATAAATCCCTCAATGGATCCCGGCACTCAAGTGACCATACACGGTGTCAATGACCTCTCAAATAGATAAAGTCAGTAACTATTCTAGACACACACCCCTCAAGGTAGAAAGTATTAACTCATCCTCCATCTTAGCCTATAATAGTTCTCAACCATGGCTAAGGCTCAATATCTTATTATATTATACTAAGGCATACTAATAAGTTATTATGTTATCACTTGTTAAAATTACTTACAATAAATGATCCTAGCATCCACTTGTGAGCTCCAAAAATTATTATAAGCCACCTCCTACTATACAACTAGGTAACCTACCCTAGGTTCACAAAATAACATCATAAAGGTATATCATAAACCTCATCACTGATTCCTGCTCATATAGGGATACACCCTCAGAGAATCACAAACAATATCAAAGATAAGAACATAACTCTCGGAACTGGTTCTTGCCCATACAAGAACTATTGGTTCCCAATTAACCAATACCACATAAAGTACTATCACATGACCACATAAGACTAGTTAAACAACCAGGTTGGGGAAAAAGATCAAGAATCACAATCGATCTCAATAAGAACATGCACTGAAGTACCCAAAACACCAAAGAAATAGAAAACCCAAAACCTCTGGTTTTACCTCCTGATAGCCAACTAATCCCAATAGACAACCAACACATAGAAGTATCACAAAAGGGAAAGAAATACACAATATTTTCAATCAGTCACTCAGAAGACACATCATTGCATAATGAGTACGATTCCAGAAAGGCAAAAAAATTTAGTGATAAACTCATTTATAGTCATACTATGCAAATTAGTTTATCTGATACAAATTACTAACAACAATATAATTCAATTTTCCATAGAAAATGTACATAAAGCCTATTTAGATTAATTTATAAAATTCACATCATAAATTAGTCTATTTAATATTACTAAAATTAAACTATAATTACAAGTAACAGTATATAGGAATCACCCATGTAACAATCAAAGCCTTTGAAATAAGCATACAAAATTGGATCATTACAAGTACTTCAAATTCCCCTTAACTAAATCAGTCTGATAACTCCATTGAAAGTAAGACTCCACTCAAAGACACACTCTTAATCCAACAAGGGTCAACCATCCAAACAAATCCTAGAGTATAACCATTTGAAACCCTCTATCCAGAAATAATATACTTGATGTCCTATTAAATTCAATTATAGAATACTATCATGGTGTAGGGTTAAAATGATTTTGGATAACATCTGGCTTATTTAGTTATAAGATGGTCGAGTCAACATCTAGTAAGAATAATAACTAAGAAAGAACACAGATTCGATTAAGCCAATAAGAACACAACCTAATTATGGCGTAAATACATGTTTAAGGTTCTCTTATAGAATTGAATTCATACTTTATTAAATTATCAATTCCCCCTAGAAAACTCCTCTTGTTATTTAATAAATAACCTCAAACTATTAATGAGCCTCATTATTATAACTATTATTAATAAAAATAATAATTATAATATCATTAACTTATTTAATTAAATAACAACTAAATAGCCTTTTAAATAAAAGACTAACCATTTAATTAACCAACATAATAAAGAAAACCACTTTAACTTATATATTAATTAAATAATTTTTTAATTAATATAATTAAAAAATAAACTAACTTTAAATAAATAAAATAACTTTAACTAAATTAAATTCTATTTAATAAAACTAAACATATTAAATAAAACTTTAAATATAACTAAATTTTTTTTTTTTTAAACTAAAAAAAACTAAAAACCAAGTTGGGGCCGGGGGGTGGTCCCCACCCCACCCAACTCCCCGCATAAAGGGAGCCCGCGCAACCACAACCACTGGCCTAGCGAGCGCAGCCCACGGGGCTTGGTCCCCAAGTGGCCCGCAAGGGCAAGGGGTGACGGGGGTTGGCAGCCCGCCGACCCCCTTATCACTTAGTTTTAATTTTTTTTAAAAACTATTTTATATATTTTTTTTTCAAACTCTAGTTTAATTAATTTTTTTTTTGTATATATTTTTTTAATTAATAAAATACACCAGTTTGTATTTTATTTTCCAACATCTTTCTTTTTTTTAATTTATTTTTTTTCAATAAAAATGGTAAAATACTATCTTTCCAAATAGTGGAGGTGTATATATTCTTATATACAATGCATATAGATTTTTTTTAAACAAGGAAATAGTTATAAAGGAGGACTAAAGATGAAATTTTTCCCTATAAACCATGCATTTCATGCAACAAAGAAAACATAATAAATTTAATATTAATCTCTATTTTTAGATCATTATTATCCAAGCATGTAATTTAATTTCTATTTTGGTTTCCATGCAGATCTGGGACGAGAATTTGGGTAAGAACCCGGTAAGGTAAAATTTTCAACTTTCAAGGTAGGAAATGTATAGATCTGATGCCCTCAACCAAAATTTGATAACAAACACAATTTCTCAATCAAAGAATACTTTTTTTAACAATTCGAAACCCTAAGGGCATTGTTGAAAACTGATTCAGTCTAATTGAAATCCCTAATGCCCATTTTGCATTCAATATAATAACATGAAACCCTTTATGCCCACAAGTACAAAGCTGACATGCAAACTTGAAGGAAAAAAAAAATTGATCCAAGAACATATTTCCTAATTGAAATCATTAAAACACACAATAATCAAACAAGGAAGATCACACAAAGGATCCTAGCTTTTCAGATGCATAGAAGACGGGGATCTGAAAGCTAGAATTGCCAAGAACAATATCCTACCTTTGTAACTGATGAGAGTGATGAGAGGAACAAACCCACAAATCCAAGTAAGAAGAATCCACAAACGCTCCAAAATGCTCTCAAGCTTTCCCAAATCCTCCATCACCTAATTTTCCTTTTCCCCCTTATTGAACAACCTCCAAAATGACTTTCAATCCAAGGATATAGAAAATCAAGCAATTAGGTTTTCTAAAAAGTGAAAACCCTAAAAGGAATATAAATTATCTAATTAATAAAAACCAAGCAATTAGGTTTTCCAAAAAGTGAAAACCCTAAAGGGAATATAAATTATCTAATTAATAATTTAAAAAAATTCTTTATTTTCAATTTTCACTTAAAGCGTGCATAACTCAACTTTAGAATATAAAAGCAAAGTGTTAAATTGATAATGCGTGAGAATATATATTTCAATTAAATAAATCAATTAATCATGCAACATAAAGTAATATTCCATAAATCAACCTGCATAAATAATTACAATTAATTGAGTTTACTATTTATTAAATCTCAATTGTTTAAAATCAATTAATTAAATATAGGTATTTAATTACTAAATAGACATATATTTCATATATAAATGTTTCAACCTTATTAAAGGTGCAATGATTAATGTTAATATTTACCATAATTATTCATTAATTAAATCATGTCAAAAGAATCATTAAATCACCTGAAAACCATCTAAATAGATAAACAGCTAAAACAGACAACAACTGAAACAGAAATGAAAACACACACAAACAGGCTCATGAATCCACGTCACTTGACGGATTCAACCACTAGGATAGTCAATCAGATTCTTGTCCAATTCTAGGACAAAATAAGGGTTTAGGGTATGGGTTTGGACCTGAATATTATCTCCCCACTCTTACCATTGAGATATTATGACAGGGAATGTTCACTCCTACCAATTCAGGGAAGACGTAGCCCGATACCTGCAAACCTGTCATGACAAAGATGAACATACATGCATATAATATAGAAAACAAGGGTTGAGACTAGTTTATCATGTAGATCTCGTTGAAGCAAGTAATTACGAATTTGTCTCATACCATACCAAGCACAACAAAAAATATTGCAAAACATCACAATGATCCATGTGCATATAAACATAGGGTCAATATTGTCAGAAAACCTTAATCAAAATGAATTTATACATAAACATAACCAACATGAAATAATCATACATCATACGCAAATAGATGATATAATACAACTTACAATGGATCAATAACATTATGAAAATTGATACATGAATATCCTTAAAATCACCTGAAATAGCTAACACATACATACTATGGTCTAAAAGAGTTCAGAAACTGACACAGACAAGCAGACTAAGGGGTAGGTATTACAAGTAGACAAAAAGGTCAAGAAAGAGATGATTGTCGAGCCAACCAAGAAGAGGAGTTCATAACATAAATCTAATCCTCCTAACACAACTCGACCGAGAACCAGGGCATCTACCATTACTATATCAGCTGAACCACCAAAGAAAATGTTGTTAAAGAATGTTGAAGGGGTAAGCTGAGGGAAGAGAAAACAAGTTCAAACTAAATCTGAGCCGAGCCACCCTAAGAGGAAGTTAAGGAGAAAATACATTATGGGAAAAGATGAAGAATTGATAGAAACTGAGGACAACAACAAATTTAAAGTTGCAACACACAAACATACTACCAATGTTGATGAAATTTGTCACAACATTAGGAATTCAACAGGTTTCAAGTTTATTAAGTTTGATAAGCTAAGAAAAATTGATAAGAAAAAAATAGAAGAAGCAATGATGAACATGTTAGTTTCATATAAGATGACACCACTAGAGATTGGGAATTTAGTCCCTAAAGAACTAGTAGTTAAAATTGACGAGAGATGGCAACATGCCATTATGACATAAATCCATATCTGAGAAGGAGCATTAGCTCAAAATATGCCCGACTTAACAAAGAAGATAAGAGAAAAATGTATGGACCAATATAGGAATAGATTCATTCCTAAATTGAGAACCTATTCTATACTAAAGAATGATGTAGAAGGTGTTGTGTAATAAAGCCAAAGGATATGAAAGATTATCTTTCGACTGATAGTAGACAAGAATAAAGATGAAGGCACATCTAAATAAGTTGAGCTTGAAAAAAAACAAGACATTGATGAGCTGGATAATGCTGAGGATGAGACAAATGATAATATTGAATATGAAATGATTGACATTGCTGAGAATGAGATGAAGGAAGATTTTGAAGACGAGATGAAGGATAAGGTTGAAGAAGAACATATTGAATATTTGACCACTCATGAGGTAACACAAGGTTTGAATACCTAGGAATAGAGTAAAGAGACACTCATAATTCCAGATTCACCTATCGAGGCAAACCTTGAAGTCAATGCAGAAGGAGATAAATACAAAGAAGATAAATTAGATAAGTCTGCATTAGATATCTCCAAATCACATGAAGGAGACACAAAGGAGACCAAGACTCTTGAAACCGAGGAGAAACGGGAACCTAAGGAGGAAGAATCTATTCAAGATTTAGTACAATTACCTAATGTTACTCCTCTTTTACTTACTAAGGTCAAGAGTGCTGATACATCTACCTAACAGATACTTAATACTCAGAAGGAGATAGTATCAATAAGTGGTGATACTAGTACTTTGAAAGCTGAACACAGACTGAGTAGCAGCTCACCAGGGGTGATGAAGAAAAAATCACATAAGAAGAAAAAGGGAAAAAGCTCTGAAGTAACACTTGATGAAGTTATAGTTATTCCAAAATGGGGTACTGATAACTTATCTTATAAGCAAATGCTAATCTTGCAGGATCTATTGAACAAGAAGAGGGAGAAAGAAGAATTGAAAAGAGAACATAAAAAAAAGTAGGTGTTGCATGAGATTAAAGATATCTTTGTTGATGTATTTGAGTTTCAAGACCTAAATGAGCATGCACCTATTTTGGAACAATTGATTCATATTGTTCAGAAGGTGAACATTGATGATATAGATGCTAATGAGAAACTCTTGCAACGGTCTGAGAGAAAATTTGAGACCAAGGTACTTGAGAAAGTTGCAGCAAAGCTTACCAAGAAGTTGGTTGCACTTTCTGATATGGTAAGAAACTTAGAAGAAGTAATAGAAAATTTTCTCTTTTTGTATAAACAAATTTGTGATACAAAATTATTTACAAAGGAGGATCAACAACTTATTGAGAAGCTCCAAGAAGATTTGAAGTCAACAGGTCAGTCACTGAGCATGGATGCAAGCTCCAACTCTTTTCATTTTAGCAGGTTGACACATGCCCAAGGGAGATTAGCTAAGCTCATGGCTAATGATGGGAGAATAAGGGAAAAAATGATTTTTATTCATACCATGTTGATACCTCATTTGGAGGTTATGAAAAAAGAGGTGAAAGTAGCAAAGGAACTAGCACAAAAAGATCCACCTCTGAACATTGCAAAAAGTCTGAATGATCTAGCTGTCAAGCTAGAAATGAAATTTCAAGTTTTGGAATCCCTTAGAAGTAGTTGGGATAATTCATTAGCAATGATACTATAGGCTCATAAGCCATTTTTAGATAAATATGGTTTGACCCCTACTACCCCAGCAGATAAGGGTGACAAGAGTGACAAAAATAAGGGGGAAATATAATAAGACTCAACAAGGGGGAAATGTAATATTGATGGAAATATAAGGTGTTATATTATTTTTATATTATGTACATATGTTGTATACATAGTGAAGTCTTCATGAAAGACTAATTTAGAATCCTAGGTAGAGTTCTAAGTTATAACTCTATTTGAGTACTATTATTGTAAAGGACTGAAAAGTCATGACAAAGTGTTTTTCCCACTAATGTCAAAGGGGGAGATTATTGATCTCTAAGTTTTTTTTTCTATTAGTGTCACACACTTAGTCATAATCAAGGCATGTTGGTCGGTCATCACTACAACCGAGCCATCCCACTAAGGCCAAGATCGAGCAATAGTTACTACCGAGAAAGTCATAGGTCATTGAGTACTCAATATATGCCAAGAATAATGATTTCCAAGTTGCATAGAAGAGTTAGTGCCGAGGGACAACATATGGTTATACCGAGTGAGATAGTATTGACTAAACACCAATATTTTCCTATGCTGAGTAAGATAGTTTTTGTATATGTGTTTGGAATGGAAAAAATACCAAGGTAAACAATTTTGGCCGACTTCTATGAAGCATTTAATTATCATGCACTGAGATTTATTCCATTAATCACGTGTTATTTTTATGATCATGGATCTCTATGCAAGCCATGAAACCAATCAAATTAGGGATGCCTAATAGAAAAAAAGGTGATGAATCTATATCATTGATCTTGATCTAGATGTTTTATGATGCATCTATATAGGGGATGCTTCAAACACTAATCTATGAGTGTGTGAGTATATGCAGATGTGCAGAGCAGAGATCAAGAGTATATGCATGTTGTGCATATCTGAATCATTGACCATATAGACCAGTGAAGAGAAGGATGATGATAAATCATATTGAGAGATCAATTATGAGTTGGAAAGAGGAGATTCATTATCAACATTTGTAGTGTAGATTGAAGGATCAGGTACTGATACATTCTAACAAGTGAATCAGGGTAAATCTCTTAACAGAGTGGTCCTAAAAGGTCTTTGTAAATCTCTTAACTAAGTGTTTACTTTTTTGTAAGTTTAAATCCTTTAACAAGGTAGATTGTATAAGTTTGAAATTTATTAACAAGGCAGACCCCTCACATGGTAGATCATAAAAAGTGATCAAACTTTATAGCCCTAACAGGCACACTTTATTACTGTAGTAGTGAAGATTTGTGGGTGTCATCCCCACCCCACTTTTACCTTCAAGGGTTTCTAGGTTACCAAATTTTTGTGTTATGTGTTCATGATTAGATTTTAGATCTTTACAATATTTTATTTTATGTTTATGAATTCATGACTGAATCAGTTTGTTTAGAATTGGTAGAAGTTTTATAGATCTGATTCACCCCCTCTAAGTTATTGCTTTCCCATATTTGAATTCCAACAACTTTGAGTTAGGTTTTTGGTAGCATTTTCTATATGGAGTCAGATTGTGGGATTGGAATGGTTAGAGGAAATTCCCAGTATCTGCTCATCCCAATAAGAAAGTGCTCCATTAGTGTGTTTTTGAGATTTTGGCCCTTTGGCTGATTTTGTCTGTTTCCTTATTTTCTCTTGTGGTTTCCACTCAGATGTGCTTCCTGAGTGAGGATTTTTATTTCACCCTATTTCATTCCTTGAATCTAACCCCTTGTATTTCATTATATCTGTTGGTTACGTGGTGATGGTTGTGTTCACCCACGTGCACGTGAGTGTGCTATGTTAGATCTTGTGATATCTGGACTCCTAAATATAGGCCAATTGAGAGGTTGATCATTGGGGGTTGGGTTGGGAATTGCATTTCCTTCTAACACTCATCGTATGATTCTCATGATTATCTTGACCCAGAAGTGGCTGAAAAGGTTACATGTAGAGGTTTTAATAAAGTAATAACCAAATAAACACATGGGTAATAAAACTTAATAAAAGATAATAGTTTCACCTATATGGTATGTGGCCTCCTGAGGGAGTTGATTTACCATACCATATGCCACTTCGGAGTACTAAGGGTGAGGTTTCAGTATCCAACAATAGCTAGTCTCCTACATGAGCTGGTACAAGGATACAATATGAGGCATTGTACAAGATTTTATTGAACATACCACATACCACTTGGGCTAGTACGATCCAGGAGATGACACTCCACTAGATTCCATACATAGTATCCTTAGCATGTTCTAAGCAGTGACCTGAAATACTGCATTGCATTCATGTTCATTATCTCTCTTTAGACATGCATTGATCAACGTGTGTGTATCCTCTTTCTTGGTTATGTTTTATGTGATTGTGGCCAGGTCATTATCTCCATTGAGCATGACAGGGTGGACTTGCAGGTACCACATGGGTGGGTGGCATTGCTCACCTGTACCACTACTGGGGATCAGTGTACAAAAGTGATCTTCTTCCAGTTGTAGAATTGGAGCATGTTGTTTACTTTCTCTTCATGTTACTTTTAGTGATTTATTATAGTTTCTTGCATTTATGTTTATGTAACTAAGATAAATATTTTAGATGTTTAGTTCCTTCATGTTGTTTTATTTATGCTTCTAGGGAAACTGAGTTTTTACCTCCTTGATTTTTCCACTTCTGGTACTCCCCAATGTGGAGTTAATTCCATTATTTTAGCTAGAAATTTCCTAATTTTTTGTCTTCGGCCGGAAGGATAGTATCTCGTAACGAGTAGCTATAGGCTCTTGTATGAGTTTGTGTAGTTTTTCATATGGGACCCTATAGGGTCTCATACAAGTTCCTGCACACTTGTATCATCTGTTGCAGATACTCATATGGAAACCCATGCATACTTGTATGGGAAGTTATAAATACTTGTACGACACTCCTCTAGGGTTAATCATATGGGGACCAAAGTGCATTTTAGTCTTCGTTCAGAGGATGTAAGTTGGGGTTTTTGATAGACTTTTTAGCATTACACCTTCCCCAATCAGAATATTTTGCGTATCAAAATTTTTGCGTAAGTGCATGTTATCCATAGTTGTCTTTGAGTTTAATTTGGTAAATGGACTTGTATGATTTAATCATAGTAGGAATTGTACTTTGGGTTTAAAATGAATTTTTGTGGAATAACATAGTAATTGGATGTATCTTGTATGTTAATCATGTAGTTGACAATTTATGTTGATGTTGGTTTATGCTTGGGATTTCTTGGTGTTGTGTTAGTCTTCTTCTTTGCGCTATTATATGCATTATGTATCTGGTTTAAAAAATATATTGTTACCTTAGTATTGGTTTTATCCTTGTTTCCAAGGATTCTCGGGCAGGGCATTACATCTGATATCAAAGCCCATATTATAATACTAGGATCTCTGTTTTATCCTTCCATTGTGATGGTTTTAGTGTTGGAGTGAGTATATAGGTTGTGTTGAGCATTGTTTTGACACAAGCTAACTTTCTAGGATTTCAAGATTTGATTTCCTCTCTTGAAAGAATAACAAGGTTATTCCCAAGGTTCTCTGGGGTCGGGTCACAACCTACTTGGTTACTCAGTTGAAGATAAATGTGATTGTTCACAACTAGGCCTTTGCTGGTACATTCAAGACATCAAACTACAAAACACTTTAGTTCTCTTTTGTTATTTTCTGTTTTAACGAATATGGGGTTTTGATAAATAAAATGCAATTTTGTATTTTTCAAGGTGTTCAGAATTTTAGGATAGAATTTAAAGAGAGGATAGAGTAATGAGGAATAAAAAAATGGCTGGAAATAAATTCCTATGGACATAAACAATTTGTAAACCCTTCCTTGTGAATTGAATGATGGGAGAGATTTGGAGTAAACCCATGAAGCATGAATCAGACCAAGTCACAATTCACTGCCCCACATATGCAAGCGTTTTGGAGAGAAGACATATTCACTTGTGCAAGATTTTCAAAATCGATCAAATTGTGAAGCCACCAAGATGTGTGCACCCATGAGACACATTTATCATTAAGCCCAAAGATGATCCCTTCCACGCATTCATCACATCAAGGTAAGGCAAACAAGAACAAACTCCAACTAAAAGAAACATGAATTTGAAGCACAATAAACAAGAGTCTCTCTGAAAATAATGAATAATGCAAGCATACATTCAATAAATTCACACAGGTAGCATAAATTCACACACCACAAATGAAGCACCAATTGTATGTCTTTATTGTATTAAGAATTTGACCCTTTACGTTGCTTTTGTGATTACAATATATAGAATTTGATCCATAACTCTAAATTCCAAATTTAGGGCATCAGAGAGAAAAAATAAATTAAACTAAAAATTTACTAGAAGGGAAACTATTCTTAATTGACACTAGATAAATTGCATGGATCTATGAACCCATTTACAATCAGTTTTCCCATGCAAGGAGGGTCAAACTTGCCAAGAGAAAGAGAAAAGAAGAAGGGGTTTCTTCAAAAAACTCAGAGTCTTCTTCTTGTTTCTAGAAGTCTTTCTTAGAATCTTCATCTGGAAGCTCATCTGATGGTGGAGACTGATAGGGAACCCTTAGTTATTTCAGAATGAACTCAAGCTAACCATCAATTAGATCTGGAGTTCAACTGGTGTGGAAAAATGTGATCTCACTGGAAACACCAAGTTTTTCAGACCCTGACCTCAACTCCAAAACTTTTCTAGTGTCAAAATCTTGTAAGTGTTTATTATTGAAACCTTGGTCTAGAGTTTGGACTTGTCGGAGGCTGAAAAGGCCAAAATACCTAGAAGGCCAAAAAGGCTAAAAACTCAGAGGGCCGAAAGGCCAAAAATCTTGAAAGGCCGAAAACTCAGAGGGCTGAAAGGATGGGTCATTGACGGGGCCAAAATGTCGAAAGGCCAAAAGGCCAAAAATTCTGAAACCATCCTTAGAAAATCTTCAAAACTGTTCTATGACCCAAAGGGTCAATTTGGGAATACTTCAGGGTGTGCATCCTGGAGTCTTTGTATGATCTCTTGGACTTCTTGATAGTTTATCTCCTTCCTTTTATCCCTATTAACTTTCCATTCTTTCTTTTTCTTGAATGCCATTACCTCGAAAGAGAAGAATTGAATCTCTTCTACGTGATTGGCCATCTTCATCATCTCTTCCTTTGAATAAAATAATTATTGTAGGGCCTCCTTGGTCCATGTACCTGCTACGATGTCCCTAAATTGTTGGACCACTTCTTTGGATGGCCATAAGACATGTTTATCTTCATCTCGGTATAGATCAAGGTCGATCCCTGTAAAGAAGATATCTATTTCTTCCACCCATTCTAGGACCTCTTTCTATTTATCCAATATGGAAGCATGAAATTTCTCATAAATGTTAACTATCTTGGTTATGCACTTGATCCAAGCCTCAAATTTGTCTAGATCTTCACCTTCATATATCTTTACCAAGATTTGGAAGTGTTGTTTTCTAATAATCTATAAATCCAGGAGAGTGGCTCTCCATTTGCTTGTCTCAAATTCTAGGCCACCTTCCTCTGTCATCAAATCTATCAGATTTGTAGCCTCTACTAGAATAACCCTATAAGGTCTAAATATTTTTTTGATGGCCTCTATGTTTTGAACCACCCTTCTATCTGAGTCAATATGATTTTCTAAGGTCATGATTAACTTAGGTGAGGTCACGACCACTGGGTGGGCTACTACATTGACAAGTCCTGCTAATACAAATGAAGTACAGTCTTATGACCTTCCTTGTGGTTAGGTGCACCTCGTTAGGAATTGATCCAATTTACATTCTTGATATTAGTATCGGTGATCTCACTGTGCTTATTGCCGATCTTTGAAGGGGGAGTGTTCCACTTGTATTGGTACTTCATGGGTGAAGTAATCTTTTTCTCAGTCATTCCTATGATAGAACATGCAAGTATTAGTATCTTATTTGGAGAACAAATTGAAAGAAAGCTGACTAAACTAAGAAAACATAGAAAACTCTCTAATTCACCGAGAATGTAGTTTTTTTGCACTTTTGGGGTTTCAGACATTTCAGAGGTCTGAAACATTGAAAGGGTCAGATGTGCGAAAATCTATCATTCATAGTGAGTTTGTTTCAGACCTTTCAGTATCCAAAAGTTTGAAAGTTTTGCGGATGTCAAAAATCCTGGAGCTTGAAGACCAGGATTCAGAGACTCAAACTTGTTAGGATTTCAGGGGTCTAAAATGCTGAAAAGTCTGAACCTCTGAAATAGCGATGATGGACAAGACTCTCATAGATTCAGACCTTTTAGGGTTTTGGACATTTTGGAGTTCCAAAACACCGAAAGGGCTAGATCTCTGATAACAAGAAAAATGACCAAGACCTGGTTTTCAGCCTTTTAGAGGCTAAAAACCTGTGATAAAGGTCACGACCCAAAAAACCCTAACACAAAAAACCTAGAGGGCAGAAACCCAACTTGACACCGACAGACCCCTACCAAAAATGAAAGCACCCATAGGTCCCCATAGAGACCAGGGGAAAGGAAAACTAAAACACCCAAGGCCAGACAAGCGATAGGGAAAAGAAAGACCTAAAAATTAAAAAAAAAATAGGAGGAAAAAGAGAATGAGAGGCACGCAAATGAGACCTACCACAGAGGGGCTAGGAGTGAGGAGAATGACACAATGAAACTAGAGGTGCACACATGTGGTCAATACTAGGACCGAAGGAAAAAAAAACTAAAGTTGCGAGCTCTCAAAAAAAAATTAGAGTTGAGGATGCGAAGTGTTTACAAACTGGGGCCTTCTTAACTTATAACCCATGGGTACTGACATCAGTGCCTTTGGTGGTTTCAGTGTCTGAAACACCAAAAGTTTGGAAGTGGACTCCTTTTGGACTTTTGGTGTTTTTGGATGCTGAAAACACTGAAAGAACTATCTTTCAGCCTTTCGATCATTTTAGTGTTTCAGAGTACCAAGGTCACCAAAAAATTGGAAGGGATGAAAGACCAAAAAAGATGTTTTCTCTTAAGATCATGCTGACACCTGTTCTTCTGAAGCTAACCGAGCAAGGACTCAAAGGGGTAAACTAGACCAAAAAAAACAAAAAGTGAAAAAAGGGTGTCCCCATGGTCAGAGGACCAAAAAAATGGGGTGTGTGTTGTGGACCCACAATAGGTTGATACTTGATTTTTATATCATGGTTATGCTAGTGGTATGTTTTATGGTATCATCTTATGGTTCTGACCCTTTGCATGTTGGCCTATGAAGGATGCCTCCTACATGTAGACGTGGATGGGGTCATGACCAAAGGAATTCTAGTCAGGACAACCATAAGAAAGAACATCATGAGTAAGAGTGTCATGAAGAGGAACATGGGGGGAGGAGAGGAAGGGAGAGAACCAGGGTAGTGTGGAGGCATTGGTGCCTTTGCTTCAGGATCTCATTTCTTGGTTGGGACCTAAATTTGATGGGTCACAACATGAGGGTTCTCAGCATGGAGGTTCATAGGGGGGAGATTCCCATATGTATGAGCAGGGTGTAGGGTAATGCAGAGGTGACAAAAAGAAGTATAGTGTTCCTCCTTTTCCTTCAATAAGGCACCCAAGCCAGCTTGGGTCCTCTTAGGATCCTAGATCCTTTCCCACACAATGTATTCTATGTTAGTAATAATTGAGAGGGGGGATGAATCAGTGGCCTCAAAAATTAATCCTTAAATCAACCCTTAAAACTTATTACCACTTTTAAGCCTCTATTTATATTCAGTCCTACAAGATGAATGCCTTGAAAGACTTATAGCAATTCACTACTTGTCAAAATTCTTTGTAAAACCTTCTTCTATATGTTTATCGATAAGTAATCTTCTATTTACTAAAACACAGTAAATAGCTAGAGTATACCGATTAATGCAGAATAACATATGTGAAATGTAAAATAGTAAAGTAATGAAACATAAACACGTGGATTTTTAATGTGGAAACCCTATTAAGGGAAAAAACCACTGGGACCGGTACCCCAAATTTTCACTCTTCTAAAGTGAGCTTGATTAAGATCCAACCCTGTTAAAGGTTACAAACACACTACTAGGTGTGACCTTGTTAGAGGATTTAAAAGACAGTTTGTCACCTAGTATCTGGCATCTAATGCTACCATCCTTGATCAAACACTCACTTGGCCTGTCAATAGGTATTGGGCATATCCAATGCTACTTTCTATGATCAAACTTTTTTATACTCCTTGGGATGTATCTCAATTACAAAATACTTTTAAGTTCTGCTTGGTTAAGAGACTTGATGCTTCAATGGTTAAACTGAAACATTAAACTGATCTATTCACACATACAACTTGAATTACAGATTTTTAGATTTATTGTAAGTGCATTACCTCTCTGATCAATATAATCAATTCAATACCTTTTCTCCACACTTTTCTTCTCTATGATGTTGTTTCACTGTTCGTCGGTGTCTGCAGAATCTAGCTCTTTCCTCAACTTGTTGATTAGGTCTGAATGAAGACTTTCTTCTCCTTTAGAATCTCTTCAGCATCTATTCTCTTTTATCTTCACCCCACAATTCATAATGAATTGGTTTTGTCTCTTATAGACATGATTTACCATTTCTTGGCTTTCTTGATTCTTGGCGTGATCCATAATTCTCGCCAATTAGATTTAAAGAAAAACTCCAATTTTATCTCAAAGAGATCTTCTTGCCAACTGGACAAAGTAGATTTAAATCTTTTACTTATCCTTAGCTTTATCTAGTTGATTAGTTAATTCTATTTATAGCTCTTGACAACTAAGCATTTTGTTGCTTCTAAACTCTTTGTTCTGTCAGTCAACACTTTAGTTAGTCATCGGTGATAACTGACTATTCCATCGGTGTGATTTTAGTTGTCTTCGGGATCTCTGTCCGTCAGGCAACACTGTAATTCTATCCATTAAATTACACTATGCTTTTCTTGTCGGGCAACACTGTGACTTTTCTCGTTGGTAATGCTATGCTTTTTCTCACCGGGTAACACTGTGACTTTACTCTTTTACTCTAACTGTCGGTGTGCACTCTGTCAGTGTATACAGTCACTTTGTGAATACTTGACTTATATGCATTACTGATAGCATAGCCTCTTATTCATCAGTTCTTTGAAGTCTTTCACAGTATTTCCATGACCATATAGATTATATCAATTTGACATCAATGACAATATAGTACATTAACTAATTTAATGCCTTGCATGATTTTCAATTTAATATCTTCAAGCATTCAATCAGTTATAGTTCATCAATCTCTCCCTTTGGCATTGATGGAAACATACTACATTATCACACTATATTATTACTAATACAATATGAAATATAACATTTGAAGTTCATCAAACTACCAATCTTATGTACTATAACCATACAAATATCTAGTCCTCGATAAGTTCATATAACTTAGATTTGATTCTTGCAGCTCTCTTTCTATCTTTAATCCCTTCACTGGATAGATGTAGAATATTTCTTCCTCTGATGTGATTTATTCTCCTTCTGTGTCAAACTCTCTCCCTTTCACTATTCTCCTTTCTTTTGATGTCTCTTGTCAGCAATTCTTTCTTTGTATATATGTACTCTCCCTTTCTGGTTACTTCTATCCCTCTGGATAATTGTGATGGATATAATCTCTCCCTGATGTATAATATCTCCCATGGATATAATCTCTCCCTGAGATGATAAGAAGTGATGATGGATATAATCTCTCCTTTTGACAATAATGCCAAACAAATATTTTGACAGTAATTCCAAACAGATCCTTTCTATCCATAATATACTTCTTTAATTTCCCAATCCATCAGTAGTACAATATCTCTAGTGCTCAGAGTAGATAAATACCTTATTGTGTATAGATTTATATTTGAAGTACATATCTTTGCTTGCATCAACATGAATGATATTCTGGTAATATGTAGGCTGATGCAGCCTTCTAGTTATTTTATTGACTAGTAGACAAGGGTCTGACCCCTAGTCTCTTTCTCAAGTATTTAAATGCATCCTTGGGCAGTAGCTTGGTAAAGATATCAGCCAATTATTCCTTTGATTTCACATACTCAAGTACCACCTCCTTTTCTTGAAATGTTTCTCTCAAGTAATGATACTTGACAGCAATATGTTTTGTTTTATCATGCATGACTGGATTTTTGGAAATGTTTATTGCACTTCTATTATCACAATAGATAATTACTGGTTCAAGAATTTTCATATGCATACCTTCCAGTAATTGTTTAATCCATGCAATATTTGAGAAGTTTGCAGCATTAGCAACATACTCTGCTTCTCTAGTAGACTCAAAGATGCATCCTTGCTTCTTACTGATCCATGTGACAAGACTGTCACCCATAAAGAATGCTCCTCCAGTTGCGCTCTTCCGATCATCACTATTTCTAGCCCAATTAGCATCGGTAAAGACCTTAAGTTCAAATTTTCCTTCTCTTCTATACCATAAGCCATATTCCTTGGTATTCTTCAAATATCTTAAGATTCTTTTCACAAAAGTCATGTGTGATTCCCTGGGATTAGCAAAAAATATTGCAACTATTCCTACTGCATGTGCAATATCTGGTCTAGTATGTACAACATACATGAGTTTTCCAATCATTGATCTATACAAATTCTAATTTAGATCTAATGAATTGTCCTCCTTTTTCATCTTACATCAAGTTTCCATCAGTGTTCCAACTGGTTTGGACTCTTCCCTCTTGAATATTTTTAGTACTTCCTTGATATATTTGGATTGTGTAATGAAAATACCTTCATCTTGTTGCATGATCTACAAACCAAGAAAGAAATTGATCTCTCCAAACATAGAAATTTCAAACTCTTTGCTCATTTCATTTACAAATTATTTTCATAGCATATCATTGCCTCCAAATATGATGTCATCAAAAAATATATCAGCAATAAAAATGTTAGCATCAGTATCTTCCTTCAAATAAAGATTATTGTTTTCACTAGTCCTTACAAATCTAATACTTATAAGATAGGAATGAATTCTTTCATACCAAGCTCGGGGTGCTTGTTTCAATCTACACAAGGCTCTGTGTAGTCTACATACCATGTCCCTCTTGTTTGGATCAACAAACCCTTCTGGTTGCTCAATGTAAACCTCTTCTTCAAGTATTCAATTTAGGAATGCAAACTTGACATCGATTTGATAGACCTTGAATCCTTTATATGCAGCATAAGAAAGTAATATTCTCACTCCTAGCCTAGCAACGGTGTTAGAGACACTGGGATGGGGGGGTGAATCAGTGTTTGTCTATTAATTATATTTTAGCACTTTAAACATAAATCAAACATACATTCAATGAAGCTTAACACAAGAACTCATAACAAATGATATGATTACGGGGTAACCTTGATCAGAGGAAAACCCCGGTGGGAATTAGTACCCACAAATATTGCACTAGTATAATAAAACTGTTAAAGTTCCTTTTCCCTATTAGGAGCAGTCTTTACAATCCAAGTACAATGACCCTGTTAGGAGTTTATTACAAAACCCTATTAAAGGTGTATGGCTCACTGCCTGAGCTCACTGCCCAATAAGGTGAAGGCTACAACCTTTTGATAGTTGATATACACTATATCAAAAATGAGCTGCTGTGATGACACTACTGTCTGATCAGTTCCATTTATGCACTGATTCTCTTACTCTCTTAAAGAGCTTTAACTCATACTGATTTCACTGTATTTCTCTTCTATGTCTTTCTCATACATATTCTTCGACACTTGTAATATACATTAACATTACATATTTATATGTTCATGTCTGAATAGACGCGACTCAAAACAAGACTATAGTCGGCCCTAAAAATATAATACACAATGATTCCAAAAAAATTGGCTAAGCATGTTTACAAAATGACTAAAGACATTATTACAAACATATAATCAAAGGTGCTTGGCCTTTACACAACAAAACAATTCATGCTGATCCAAAAACCTAAGTCGGCTCCATGCTCTATTTTCTAAACTATAGTAGTATTATTCTGCCTGTAGCTTATCCATACTATCATTCTATACTATTTATGTCTAGACTTAGTATATACACATGTCATAGAAAATATACTAAGAACGCATTTTCTGATTTGATCTCTTGCACGTGCGCTGATGTGCTGATCACTATATATCTCTGTCTTCCCTATTTTCCATACTTAGTCATTTTGTCTTTCTTGATAGTAACTTAATATGACTTTGTTGTCATAATGACAACACAAAATAAGTCATATATCCTCTGGGAGTTAACTTGCCAACAATATCCCCCTTTGTCATTAATGGCAACAAAGGAATGTGGCTAAGTTACTCAAAATGACTTAACACAAAAAATTGTACATATATTGCTCTCCATATATACACATACATACATTACTCCCCCTTTGACATTAATGACAAAGGTGTACAAAACTATAATACTCTAGATACACAATCTAAAGAGACTGGATCTCTTTCTACCAGAATACCTTCATTGCATCAATTGTTTGGAGGTGGGCACATAGGGCATATGTTAACTTCTCCATCTTTATCAGATCCATGCAGGGGCCTTGATTATATGTGACAATGGTGGCATCAATCTGTTTGATGTTATCTTCCAAAAATGTTAGAAAGGGTGCTAGAGCATTCCTCAGTTGGGTCTACCTAATTCATATTTTATTGATCTCCAATTTTAATTTTTCAATTTTATCCAACTGTCCTTGATAGACATTGTTACAGATGTTCATGTCTTGGGTGGATGTCTCAACTGATTTTCTAATACTGTCCACCATGATCTCTGCCTCTTCTATATTTTTGATATGTTTAGAGGTGAACTTCACTCTATCCATGCAGTTTTCTATAACCTTCTTACCTTTAGCTGGAAACTCTTTCAATATAGATTTCCCAATCTTTAAAGATTTTAAGTCTAAGGTAAAGTTCTTTACCAATTCATTCAATCTCTCATTTTTATACTCATCTTCTACAATTCTAGTAGTCTACTAGGTCTGTAAAGTGTTCTTTGAAGTTTGTTAGAATGTTGTCAACATCTTCAACTGACTAAATTTTGGATACTTTCTTATCTGTAGGCACTAGATCATTCAAGATGTTTAATGATTCCAAGAAGAGAGGTTTCCTCATAACTTGTTTCTCTTTGGCTTTTTCCATAGCTAGAACGCTAATCTTCATTAAGTCTTCTTCTCCCCATGCATCTAGACTTGCTGAGTTAGGAGTTAACCTTGACAACAATGAAGTAGATGGTAAAGTGGATGGAGTGAATATAGTATTTTGACTGGTATCCATGCATTCACTCTTTACTGGTATCTCCTTGACTGGTGTCTGATTATCTTGAGTATCTTTCTCTTTATTCAAGTCTATTGGATCATTGGAGGGAACTTCATCTTGTTGTACAGATGTATCATCAGTGCACATCTCTTCAGTGCTTACAAATGCTTTATCAACTTTGTCCATGTCATTGTTAGATGCTATCATGGATATCTTGATATCCTCAATCACTATAGTATCTTCTGAGTCTTTTTCTATATCAGAAGTTATTAAAACTGAGGGCTCTGAAACCTATGGACCTGTCATAGGTGCATTTTGAATCATTGGTTTTGTAACCTGTCTAGGAGGAGCTGGAGTTACCTTTATTGTAGGCGTCGTTGATGGATACATGTGTCTATCCATAAATACTTGTGCAAAAGTTTTTTCTTTCTCTTTCCAAACTAACTCATATTCCTTGTTCATAATATGAAGTGTTCTTGTCTTAGTTCTTAGATGAGGCTTCACCAGATCTAACAGAATTGTCTTCTCATCATGTGAGCATATAGGGAGAATATTATCCAATTTTTCTTCTCTTATCCTCATATCTTCCTCAATTGCATGTCTCTTCATTATTTCCAGTATGTTCCATAACTTATCAGGTATCACTGTTTTGAGTTCTAGAACTAATTTCTTAAACTTAATCATATGAGAGATGATCATAAAATGTATCTCAGATTTATCTATCTCTTGATACTCATCATATACCTTAGTAATTGTGTCTAGTCTTCCTTCATTAACAATCCTGTTCTTTAGGACATTTAGACTAGGTCTAAATCCTACTTCAGGAGGAGCTTGAGTATTTCTTATTGTGCTCCATGTACTTCTTGAGGATGGGTGACCTATGGGCGCTTCCTTCCTTCATCTAGACTTCTTGCTTGGTATAGAAGGTGGAGATGAGTCTAGGTCAATGGTGGTAGAGGGCGTATAGGTGCTCTCTACTTTCTTCTTCTTCTGGATGCCATCAGTCTTCTCAAGTTCTTTTGCGATCTTAGCTTCCTTGGCTTTATCAAAGTCTTCTTGAGTGACTCCATGAACTCTTAGGATGTTAGATGTAATTTTGGATACCTTCCTTTTGTTATCAGCACTGTATAATACATAATCAATTTTATTAGTCTTCTCTCTGTAAGTGCCCCACCTGGGCTCATTAGGATCTTTGGGCACAGACAAGAGAACTTGTGCATATCTTTCTAACACATGTTCCTCCAATTCATAACCAAGTGGGTGAATCCATTTGGTTCTAGGTTCATCTACCTCCATACAAGTGCAATCTATTTCTACCATGAAACATATGGTCTCCTTATATTTATCAACTATCTTCTTAGATAATCTGAACCTTTTCTGCATCTTGATCCTGAATGTTTTAATATCCATGTCCATGGCATCTTTCACACTACTCTCTAATGTGGCTTTAAGTGAAATCTAAGACATTGTAGGTTTTCTTCTATCTAGGTAAAGATTTTCAACCTTACCAACAATGTCAAAGTACAAGTAGATGATCAGAGACCCAAATCTGAATGTCTTGTTCTTGTCATGCTTGATAACTTGAATGTTGTCAATCAATTGAGCATGCAATATCTCACATAGATTATACTGAGTGTTATCCTTCACCATCCTTATGGCTGCTAGAACTGTGGCTACTGACACACTATTTATTCTTCTTGCATGCTAGAACCTGTAACCAAGTATCATAGTTAGAAGCTTTATATCATCTTCCTTGATAGGATCAACTGTCATACCGTGCTTGTCAGTTCTTGATAAACAAACTTGTTCAAATTTCTTCTTGACATCCTTGCCAATAGAAAGAACTGGTCTAGTCTTAGAAAGTCTAGTTAATTCATGGATTAGGTCAGAAGTGATGCAGAGAGGAACCTCACCAATCCAGAAGAGGTCATCATGTATTTTGTTCAGTAACATCTTCACCCATTCTGGCTCATAAAACTCATGCGCATTAGAGTACTAAAATATAGGGTTATCAGTTAGATGCGCGAATTCAACCTTGAAAGAGTAGTCTGGTTTCATCATGGATCCCATAAGATTATCTATGTTGTGGTCTCCTACTGTTTCCTTCTTGCAGTAAATGTATGCATGAATATCTTCCACGTGCATGACTTTGAGTGGAGTTTTGGAGAATGCTCCTTCAACATCATCTAGAATGGACTTGAATGGATGCTTCTTAAAGACAAATCTATTCCTCTTAGTAGTTTCAAAAACAACTGGGGTTGCCATACTTACTTGGAACTTGATTAAGTAGGGTTTCATGATAATTCAAAATGACACGACTACTAGGGTTCCATTTCAACTTATTATCCATTTACTTAACCACGAAATCTTTTGTGCTTCCATGCTTTGATGCTCAGTGCTCTTGTGCTCTCCAAACTTTGTAATCTTGAATGCAAATGTGAAGAAGATCAAACATTTACATCTTTTTATAAATGTTACTGCATTTAATGTTTGCAACCATACATAATTTTCATAGAGAGTTTCAAATTTTGTTCTGAATGCATTATAGACAATGCATGTATGCATATTTCTATATCATGTGATCATAAGCATGGATCCATAGGCGCATACTTAGAGGTGAGTATACCAGCCGTGCAGGGGTTCTGAGCTAGAATAGCTCCCCCTAAGACCAAGAAGGTCTATTCAACCAGAAGTAGAGGATGCGTCCACTCTGGATGCATCAATTTATTTGTTCTCTGCATTGTCCTTCTTCACTTCAACCCAAATTTGTCTTGAATCTTCTTTTTCTTGAACAAACTTGACTTCTCCTTCTTCTTCAAATAGTGATTTCTTAGGATCCTCTTGTTTTTGAGTTCTGGATCTACAGAACCTTGAGATGTGTCTGGCCTTTCCACATATGTGACAAATGATAGGAGGTGTGATGTTTTTGTTCATCATGTTGTACTGCTTTGCTGTGTGTCCATTGTAATTACATATCTGACATGTAATGTTTTGCAAATTTCTTTAAGGCTAATTTATCTGATTGTGTTGTGACTGATTTCTTTGATTTGTTCTGCAATGTATAGCCCTATGACCAAACTTATTATAGGAGTAACAATAACCATTGAAAGTTACCTCTTTGAAATCTCTTGCCAAATTCCCATGTTTATTACATGCATAAAAAGTTTTGTTAACTTGCTTGATTTCTCCTTTAGGTGGATCTGTTTTAGTTTCTGTAACATTTTCAACTTTCTTTGCTTCTGAAGAGGCTTCATGTGCTTTCTTTCTTTATTTATTTCTTTCAATGAATTGATTTCAACTTATGCTACACTATATCCAAGACTAGTAGTGTTGCTTCTTGTCTTTTGTGCATAGAGCTGTGATTGAAGTGAATCAAAACTTGTGTGGAGTTTATCAATCTTATCCTTTGCTTCTGTTAATTCAGATTCCATCTTTTTCTTTATGTTCTACAATTCCAAGACTTTCATGTTTTCTTGAAAAAGTTCATCTTCTAATTGTTTGCTTTCTTTGATCTTTTCTTCAATAGCAATTTGACTGTCTATTAGCTATTCATCTAGATTTTCAATTTTATCTTTCAGAGACATGTTCTCTTCATTCAACTTTTTGACCATTTTCCCTAAATCACTTGTAGAACAATCTTTCAAATATTTTCTCAATTTCTTGATAAGCATTTGTGAGCCATCAACTTTTAGTCTAAGTTCTTCATTTTCTTTTTCAGATCTATGAAGATCTTTAAGAGCTACTTCAAGATTATTTTTCAAATGTTTTTCTTCTGCTGATTCCATGATCTCCTCAAGTGGTTAAACTTCTTTTAGAGGACCAAAGCTCTGATACCAATTGTTAGAAACACTAAGAGGGGGGTGAATCAGTGTTTGTCTATTAATTATATTTTAGCACTTTAAACATAAATCAAACATACATTCAATGAAGATCAACACAAGAAATCATTACACATGATATGATTATGGGGAAACCTTGATCAGAGGAAAACCCCGGTGGGAATTAGTACCCACAAATATTGCACTAGTATAATGAACCTGTTAAAGTTCCTTTGCCCTGTTAGGAGCAGTCTTTACAATCCAAGTAAAATGACCCTGTTAAGAGTCTATTAAAAAACCATGTTAAAGGTGTATGGCTCACTTCTTGATCTCACTACCCAATAAGGTGAAGGCTACAACCTTCTGATAGTTGATATACACTATATCAAAAATGAACTGTTGTGATGACACTGTTGTCTGATCAGTTCTGTTTATGCGCTAATGTTCTTACTCTCTTAAAGAGATTTATCTCATACTAACTTCACTATACTACTCTTCTATGTCTTTTTCATGCATATTCTTTGACACTTGTAATATACATTTACATTACATATTTATATGTTCTTGTCTGAATAGACGCGACTCAAAACAAGACTATAGTCGGCCCTAAAAACATAGTACACAATGCTTCCAAAAAAATTGGCTTAAGAATGTTTACAACATGACTAAAGAAATTATTACAAATATATAATCAAAGGAACTTAGCCTTTAGAAAACAAAACAATTCACACTGATCCAAAAACCTAAGTCAGCTCCATGCTCTATTTTCTGAATTGTAGTAGTACTGTTCTTCCTGTAGCTTATTTGTACTATCATTCTGTACTATGCATGTCTGGACTTAGTATGTACACATGTCATTTAACATAGCTGAGCATAAATATTCTTATTTGATCTCTCGCACGTGCGCTGATGTGCTGATCATTGTATATCTCTGTCTGCCCTATTTTCCATACTTAGTCATTTTTTCTTTCTTGACAGTAACTTAATATGACTTTGTTTCCATAATGACAACAAAAAATAAGTCATATATCCTTTGGGAGTCAAATTTCTAACAAACGGGTGTAAAGGTCTCTCCATAATCAATCCCTTCTTCTTGTGCATACCCCTTGTATACTAGTCTTGCTTTATTTCTGGTGACTTCTCCATTCTCATTCAGTTTATTCCTGAACATCCATTTTTTACCGATGACATTCTTGTCATCTGGTCTTGGTGCAAGTGTCCATGTCTTTTTTGTCTCAATCGCCTCATTCATAGCACTTATCCATTCATCATTATCAAGTACAACATTGACAAACTTTGGCTCATAATAAAAAATAAGAAATCTTATATTTAGAGACTTACTTCTAGTTCTCATACCAGGCTTCTTGTCTCCAATGATCTGGTTCTGTGGATGGTTCCTTCTGACATATCTGGAAAGTAAAAGTTCCTTTCTTTGTCTATCAGCTTGATCATCATTTTTTCCTTCATTTTTTTCTTCATCACTTGGTGCATCATCTTGAGAAATATCCTGATCGTCGATATTTGTAGCCTAATGCTCAGGTGCAATGATCTGTTGCTCAAGAGCTCTACATTGTTGGTCAGGTAGAGTGTCAGGTTCTTCATTGTAAACAAACCTGCCATAGTCCTCTAGTTCTTTTGTGCTTTCCTTTTCATTCTTCTCTGCAAATTCATCTATCTTTACATTTGCACTTTCAACAATTTTGTTAGAGGCTTTATTTAGACATTTATAAGCCTTTCTCTTGGTGGAATACCCTAGAAATATTCCTTCATCACTCTTGGAGTCAAGTTTTCCATTTCTATCATCTTTTAAGATATAAGATTGACTACCAAAGATTTTGAAGTAACTTACATTGGGTGTGTAACCATACCATAGCTCATAAGGTGTCTTCTTGGTGTCTTTCTTCAATTGTACTCTATTCAATGTGTAAACAACAGTACTGACAGCTTCTCTCTAGAATATTTGGGTGATGCCTTTCTCTATCATCAGTGTCCTTGCACAATCAACTATGGATTTGTTCATTCTTTCAGCAATTCTATTTTGCTGTGGTTTTCTTGGTGTAGAGACCTATCTTTTGATTCCATGCTCATTACAAAAGTTAGTGAATTCATCTAATATAAATTCTCCTCCTCTATCTGATCTTAAGCATTTCAATTCTTTACCACTTTGTTTCTCAACCACTGCCTTGTACCATTTGAACATTTTAAAACTTATGATTTATCTTTTAGAAACATGATTGTCATCATTCTAGAGTAATCATTAACAAAAAGAATAAAATATCTATCTCCATAATAACTCTTTGTCCTCATGGGTCTACATAGATTAGTATGGACTAATTCTAGAATGGCATCAGATGTACATGTTTTTCTTTTGAAACTAGACTTTGTCATCTTACCTTTTTGACAATTCTTACACATGATATTGTCAGGCTTGGTCATCGTCGGTAACCCTCTTATATTTCTATTTTTTATTATCTTTATCATGTTGTCAAAGTTCACATGACACAATCTTTTGTGCCACAACCATATGTCTTTGTTTCTAGCCATTAAGCAATTGGTGTCAGTATCATTCAAATAGAATAAGTTACCTTTTGTCTGCTCACCGGTACCAATCAGATTTCTTGATTCATTGAAGATCTTTGCCTTCTTATTTTCAAATGCTACTCTGTGACCTGAATTATTCAACTGAGAAACACTCAATAGATTATAATTCAATCCTTTCACCCAATAAGCATTTTCATATTTTATCAGGTTATTCAACATTATAGTTCCTCTACCTTGAACTGGACAAGGTGTTTCATTACCCATTCTTACTGAGCCACCATTGTAGTATTCAAAAGTATAGAATTTTTTTTTGTCACCAGTCATGTGGTGAGTGCAGCCACTATCTATGATCCATACATCATTTTTACTAACTTTAGATATGAGTGTAGTTTCTACATACCTTTCTTCATCATCATCTAAATCATCTTTTACTGCCACAAGTACCATCTCGATGTCTCCATTAGATTCGGTGTCTGTATCATCATTTTTGCATTTAGCTAGGTAATTGGCCTTCTTTCCTTTGTCCTTGTAGTCCCAGGTATCTCTTTTTTTTATTGTTGGTTTCTTCTACAATCACCTCTATCATACTTCTTTTCAAATGACCTGTCATTACTTTTGTCATCTTTTCTTCTGTTAGGACATCTTGCAGCAAAGTGTCCAATCTCTTTACAATTAAAACAAACAAGTGGTAATTTACCTTTGTATTTACCTTTGCCTCCCTGCATTCTTCTAGCCATAACTGCTTCAATTTCATCAAGATCTTCTTCTTCACTTTCACTATCACTATCTTTTCTCATAGTGTGTTTATGACTTGATTTACTTATTCTTAAAGAAGATTAGATTGTAGACTCTATGTTTGGTAAGATACTATAATCAAAATTGTTCATCTCAAATGAAATTAGTCTTCCAATTAAACTATCTAGAGTAACATTTCTATTTGCTACTACTCTCATTTATTGTATGGTAGATACTCTAATAGCATAAGTAGGCACTAAGGTTCTTAGAATTTTACTTACCACTGCATCTTCTTCTAGTACACCTCCAACTCCTCAGATTGCATTGACTACCTCTTTTATTCTTGTGTTGTACTGTGTGATGTTTTCACCTTCTTTCATTTTGAGATCATCAAAATTTCCTCTAAGGCTTTCTGCCTTGGCTCTCAAAACATTCTTGTCAGTGCCATGTACAAGCATCAATTTGTCCCACATCTTCTTTGCAGTCTTGCAGGTTTTGACATCTTCAAATTCAGCATCGGAGAGAGGAAGCAAGCTCTATCATCATAAAGTTGTGTTCATGCTTCTCTCTCATTTGTTAAACTATTTGTGCTCTTGTGGGCAACACATATTTAGTATCTAAGTATTGAGTAACATCATTTCCAATACCTGATAAGTGGTGTCTTATTCTTCTTTGCCATGAAGCAAAATTATCTTTGTTCAACTTGGGCACATCTCATCTATTCATCTTGTGATCTTTAGCTTAGGTATTGAAACCTTCCTTCTAAGCACACAAGCTCTGATACCAATTGTTAGTAATAACTAAGGAGGGGGGGATGAATTAGTGGCCTCAAAAATTAATCATTAAATCAACCCTTAAAACTTATTACCACTTTTAAGCCTCTAGTTATATTCAGTCCTACAAGATAAATACCTTGAAATACTTATAACAATTTACTACTTGTCAAAATGCTTTGCAAAACCTTTTTCTGTATGTTTACTGATAAACAGTCTTCTATTTACCAAAACATAGTAAATAGCTAGAGTGTACCGATCAATCCAGAATAGCATATGTGAAATGTAAAACAATAAAGTAATGAAACATAAACACATAACACATGGATTTTTAATGTGGAAACCCTGTTAAGGAAAAAACCACTGGGATAGGTACCCAAAAGTTTCACTATTCTAAAGTGATCTCATTAAGAGCCAACCCTGTTAAAGGTTACAAACACATTGTTAGGTGTGACCTTGTTAGAGGATTTAAAAGATAGTTTGTCACCTAGTATTTGACATCTAATGCTACCATCCTTGATCAAACACTCACTTGGCTTGTCAATAGGTATCGGGCATATCCAATGCTACTTTCTATGATCAAAATTTTTGATACTCCTTGGGATGTATCTCAATTACAAAAGACTTTTAAGTCCTACTCGATTAAGAGACTTGATAATTTAATGGTTAAACTGAAACATTAAAGTGATCTATTCACACATACAACTTGAATTGTAGATTTTTAGATCTATTGTAAGTGCATTACCTCTCTGGTCAATATAATCAATTCAATACCTTTTCTCCACACTGTTATGCTCTGTGCTGTTGTTTCACTATTCATCAATGTCTATAGAATCTAGCTCTTTCCTTAGCTTGTTGATCAGTTTTGAATGAAGCCTTTCTTCTCCTTCAGAATCTCTTCAGCATCTATTCTCTTTTCTCTTCACCCCACAATTCATAATGAATTGGGTTTGTATCTTTATACACATGATTCACTATTTCTTGGCTTTCTTGATTCTTGGCATGATCCACAATTCTCTCCAATTAGATTTAAAGAAAAACTCTAGTTTTATCTCAAAGAGATATTCTTTCCAACTGGACAAAGAAGCTTTAAATGTTTTACTTATCCTCAAATTTATCTAGTTGATTAAAAAAATCATAATTATCAGTTAATTCTATTTATAGCTCTTGACAGCTAAGCATTTTGTCATTTCTGAACTCTCTGTTCTATCGGTCAACACTTTAGTTAGTCATCAGTGATAACTGTTGGAGATTTGCTTCTGTGCAAATAATTGATTGTATGTTTGTCATTGATTATAACATATAATATACAGCAGTGTTCTATATGAAATTATCAGTGATATGTTCTGGAGCTATGTGTGTTTATTTCCATGGTTTATACATGTTCTAGATGCTATGTGCATTCACACTGAGTCAGATATGAAGTTTCAGTTGAGTTATGTTAATCAGTTATGGCAGTTACAGCATCTGAAGACTATCTGTCTAGAGCTGACGTAAATACAGTGTTCCTTAAATTGCACCTATATTCAAGATATGCATGTTTGTATTAATATTTAGTTATGAGTTAGTGATGATTATACAAAGGTGTCAAGCATGTTTTAACAGAATCGTGATATTGGAGTAAAATTGGTGAAGTCAACTTTGTGAAGTGTTGCGTCTATTTAGTTTGAGTTGCACGGTTCTAAATTTGATTACATGGTTAGTTAAGCTGACAACGAAGTTGATGAAGTATACACAGATACTGTCATGACCTTATACTTGGTGAAGATACATATAGTAGTTCAATTGTGTTCGCTAAGTGTGGGAAAATGAAGTGAGAAACAATAGACAAAAGAGAGCAGAAAGTCAGATAGAATAAGTTGAAGAACTATGTGAAGAAACAGAGGAAGATTACAATTCATTGGAACTAATCAAGACATCAGGTCTACTCAAATAGTTCATCTATTAGATATAGTGTATATCTGTTCTACTAAAGGTTGCATCCTTTACCATTTTAGCAGTGAGCTTTTGGATAGTGGGTCCTCACCCCTAACAGGGTTACTTGTAAAAGACTCCTAACAAGGTTGCAAGATCTCCTAACAGGGATAATTATACTAAAGTATAGTTCTTTGTGGGTGCTAATTCCCACCAGGGTTTTTTGGTTTCTCTGTAACCAAAATTGTTGTGTTCTCTATTGTGTTATCTAAATGTGCATTTGATTTATGTTAATTGATATCTAAGTAAAGAAAAGAATTAAAGTAGCTGATAACTAAATCACCACCCTTCTCAGTTATCCTTTGGGACTATTCCAACAATTGGTATCAGAGCCAAGTGCCTTGGAGAGAAATCCTAACAGCTTAAGGTACATTAGATGGCATACTTCAGGAAAGAGAGTCCTAAGTTTTATGGAGAAAAATATCTTGACTGGAAGAAAAAAATGTTAACACATCTTCAGTTCGTTGGATTTGAGATCTATGAGATTTCCACTCAATCCTACAATCAGAGAATTAATGAAGCAGTTTTGGGTATCAGCAAAAATGGTGGAGAAATTTCAGAGGATGATATAATGGACAAACTAATGACCACATTGACAACAAACTATGAGAGAAAGATCAATATCTAAGATGAGACTATGCAATTTTCAAAAGAATTTCAGATGGAGACTTTGATCAGTAAAATATTTGCATTTGAGATATCAAGATTGAAGACAAAACCTAAAAGTGAGACAACTTTTAAAGCCTCAGTCCACAACAAGAAATCCATAAGAATCTCTAGTAATAATGAAGAAGTGGATACAGAACTAGAAGAAATTATTGATATGATTGCCAAGAAAGAAAGGAAAGATAAAGGGAAATATGAAGGAAAAATACCATTCAAATGTTTTTCATGCAACAAAGTTGGTCACTTTTCATCCAAGTGTCCTACAAGAGTCAAGAAGTTTAGATCAGATTACAAGCCCAAGTACACTAAGGAATGTTATCATGTTGAAGATGGTGTAACTGATAATGATTTAGGAGAAGATGAAATTGGTTTCATTGCCATTAAATACATTGAAAAGATGCTTGAAGAAATGGACAAAGAAGATGAAGAAAAAGAAAAAGAGTTAGCATTAGTTTCAAAAGTTGACATTAGAATTGACTGGATCATTGACAATGGATGTTCACACCACATGACAAGAGACAAAGATAGATTTGTACATTTGGAAAAATACAAAGGTGGCATGGTTAGATTTGTAGATAACACTCCCAAACCTATCATAGGAAAAGGTTATATCACCTTAGATGGAAAGAACAAGACAGATGATGTTCTTTATGTTGATGGCTTACATCATAACTTACTAAGTGTTGGACAATTGCTTGATAAAGGTTATCTGTTGGAATTCAAAAACAACTAGTGCATCATTAAAAACAAAGAAGGAGACATGATTACATCAGGCTCAAAGGCCAAAATTAATGTCTTTCAACTCAATTCAGAAGTAAGTTGTTTTGTTGCAAAAGTGGATGACAGTTGGCTATGGCACAAGAGACTTTGTCATATCAATTTTGACAACATAGTCAAGATAAGTAATGTAAAGGCAGTAAGAGACCCTCCAAGCATTGCAAGACCAATTGACACCATGTGTAGGGAATGTGTGATGGGAAAGCATGGGAGGACCTCATTCAGTAGAAAACAAGACTCTACTGAAAAAAAAATAGATTTGATACATACAGACCTATGTGGACCTACTCAAACAAGATCATACTACGGAGAAAGGTATTTCATTTTGTTTGTTGATGAATTCTCAAGGATGATGTGGGTTGCATTCCTAAAAGACAAATCTGAAGCTTTTGAGAAATTTGAAGTGTTCAAAGCTAAGGTCAAGAATGAATCTAGATTAAAGATAAAATGTCTGAGATTTGATAGAGGAGAATTCACCTCTGACCAGTTTTATAATTACTGTGAAGAACATGGAATCAAGAGATAGTTAAGTGTACCTAGAACCCCTCAGCAGAATGGGATTGCAGAAAGAAGGAACAAAATAATACTTGACATAGAATGCATTATCATGATTGAAGGAAATGTTTCCCATACCTATTGGAGAGATGCAGTCAATACAACAGTCTATACTATCAATAGAATACAATTAAGGCCAGGTGCAGACAAAACACCCTATGAACTTTGGTTTGGTAATGTACCTACTGTAAAATACTTTAGAATCTTTGGAAGCAAGTGCTACATCAAGAGAGATGATAGCATTGGAAAGTTTGATGCTAGAAGTGACGAAGGTATTT
>MU227613.1:2296936-2315979 GCA_018584345.1 Thuja plicata | reverse complement strand
ACATGGGAGGCCCGCTGAGTGACCGGTACCGATGAGTGAGCTATCTGAGACCTTTCATTTATTATTATTGAAGTTATTTAATGCTTTGGGGGGGTAGATGGGGCATTAATGAGGGGAAATTTGAATTTCAAACCGGAGACGTCGGTTCTCAAACTGGAGTCTTTGAGGACACCAATCTCTAGATCAGAATCTTCAGAGACAATGGTGCCAGACTGGCATCTTCGAAGATGTCAGACTATAGGAATAGATGTCAGAGATGTCGGTGTATGAACTGGCGTTTGCAGTTGAACCGGCGTCTGCGCCCAAAAGGGAAAATGCTGAGAGGGAGGGAAACGGGGAGACCCAGTGGGGGCCGAGGATGGGTTGGCATAAGACCTAGGGAAAAGAAGCCCCACTTTGGGAAGGTTTGGACTAAGACTAGAAGAAAATTTAACTAACATGGTGGATTTATGAAATTCTTGTAGGAGCAGTTCCCACCATTGGGATCGCGAGAGCATTGGCCTCCTACCATGGAGTTGGAGTCACAGCTTATGGAGGATGAGTGGGGGTTATTAGCTATAGTTGGGTTGGACTATGTGCCCCATTGGCCTAGGCTATGGGCACACAATAGGATGATGACCACATTGATTGAGTAGTGGCACAGTGACACCACCACCTTTCACTTGCCTACTAGAGAGGCAACCATCACTTTGGAGGACGTCTGGAGGATTCTGCAGATACCTATTTGAGGGGTGATTCCTCGGTATCGGTTGGAGGACAGTGACCATTATATGGAGATTGCTTTTAGGCGGCCAATGAGGTGGATTTTGACATACCAGACATGGATTCCCTGGTAGCCAACAGTTGAAAAGAGATTGTAGTGGATAGCTCTTTATCTAACAGGATTGATCAGGGGACGCATGTTAGCTAATCTGGAGGGTCATGGTTTTGGTATGGAATGGTCATGGGCACTAGCAAAGATGCTGGAGGATGGGACCTCTTATTGCTAGGGGTATGTTTTCCTAGCACAACAATACCACGATCTACACATGGTTGCATACCATGAGGCACACAACATGGGTACTAGAGTGACCTTGATGTTAGTGTGGGCTTGGAAGCACATTGCAGTGTTTTCTCCTATGAGAGTTTGGGAGTCACGAAAGCTTGGGAAGCCCTATGCCTGCAGATACAGGCTTCCCGTGAGATACACCTCCATTGGCCAGACTGGATATTGGCGGTGACTTTTAGATGAGGTACAAGTTTTCTACTGGACCCCATATAGACTATGTGAGCCATGGGGGGCTATGGACTAGGTGGAAGGAGTGGAGGACAGGTTTGAGGACTTTCTATACCTATCATATGTTCAGACCAATTTATTTCTACTGGGGAGGACCATCCACTAGATAGAGAGGTACAGACCATCCAGGGTTATGCGATAGTTTGGGCTGTAGCAGGGAGTGGTGGCAGAGGATGACTTACATCCTCATGTCACCAGGGAGGTAGGGACATGGGGGAGGTACATGAATGCTCTCATAGTGAGGGCATCCTAGAGGGACATGGTACGGATTGAATTTGTGGCACAGCCAGACATTACAGACAAAGGGATGACTTTAGAGTACGCAACATGGTGGGCTACATACACCATTGAGATTGACAGACCCAGCTTAGGTGGTTTCTCATGAGTAGCCGACAGGGGACATGGATGTGGATGATGTGACAGATATCGGGGATGCCCTAGAGACCTCGGTAGCAGGTTAGAGGAGGAGGCCATAGGGGTAGGGCAGGATCAGGGGCCACAGGTCCCCCCGCCAGTATAGGTACAGGTGCAGCCACAGGTAGAGGTGCAGGAACCACCAGTGCCACCATAGGTGCAGGGGCCATAGAGGCCACCCGTAGGATACATAGCATAGGAGACCCATGATACTGTCATCATAGAGCAAGATAGTCTTCAGACAGAGTGCATGAGATTGTGAGGTTTACTAGACATGGTGGTGGTGTCTGACATGAGTCTACACACAGAGATTGCTCAGATACAGGGGTTACTGACTGTAGAGACAACAAAGGCTGATAGGGTAGAGGGTGCACTGGACACCTTATAGGGTCGGGTTGATGCAGGGGAGTTTTCCATGGTCGATCTGACGCAGGATGCTGGAGAGAAATGTACTGAGATAGGCACTCTTACAGGCCATTTGGATACTCTGATCCTGTAGATGGAGCAAGTTACTAAGCAGATTTTGGCATTAACCTTAGAGAGGGATGCAACACTATGACTGGTGGAGGCATATAGGGCTGAGCGTGACATCACTAGATAGGCAGCTGTTGTAGGTGGGGTCAAGCAGGTGGTGGCCAAGATGTTCGTAGCTCATAGAGATGCAAACAGGGCAGGTAGGGAGGCATCCCATTATAGAGCATTATACCATCAGCTAGTTCCTGAGGGATAGAGATGAGACTACTCAGAGAGGTCTCATTCTCAGAGCACAGTGCAGACTTTAGCATCATAGGGATCAGTGGGGATGCCACCACATCCACCACTAGGGCAGAGAGGTGGATCATCACAGCCACCGGTATGATTTGTCAGAGGATCAGATGACACATAGTTTTGCATTTTTGACATTATACATGTATATTGGCACCGAGGTGCATGTGATGTATTTTATTGACAGAAATTGATATATATATATATATATATATATATATATATATATGATTGATGAGGACTCTTATGATGCTTATGATGTATGATCTATATGATGTGTTGATGCATACAACTATATGATTAGTGACATTTGATGCTTGCAGGATGTGATGTATATCGATGACCAGATTATGTATATATGATGTATGACTTATGTAGGATGGATGATGCTTATATATATGATGTATTGATGTGTGTGGATGCAGGATGTGATGTGTTTTTATGATGTATGCAATATATATGTTGATGTTTTATGAATATGTATAGGAATGCCAGATGAACCTAAATGATGTTTTAACAAATGCAAAAATGAATCTAAATGAATTGATTATGCAAGTGGTACATGAATCTAAATATTGTAATAATGTGAGATGTTAAAAATGGATGAATGCAAGATGAACCTAAAATGAATGAATTATGTAAGATGAATTAAATGAATGCTAGATGAATCTAAAATGGATGAACTATGCAAGACTAAAATGAATGTGTAAATGAGTGAACAATGAAATCTAAATGTTTTAACAAAAAATGAATCTAAAGTTTAAAATGACTTAATTATGCAAGATGTACATGTTTTTAACAATGCAAGACTAAAATGAATCTAAAATGGATTAACAATGCAAGATGATAAAATGAACCTAAAAATGGATAAAGTATGCAAGCTAAATTAACAATGCAAGATAAACCTAAAATGGATGAACTAAAATGAATTATCAATGCAAGATAATGAACCTAAAATGTATGAACTAAGATGAATTAACAATGCAAGATAATGAACATAAAATGGAGTAACAATGCAAGCTAAATAATGGATTAATAATGTAAAGTTCTAAAATGATACTAACTATTGACATGATGATTAATGCAATTTAATAATGAACAATGGGACCTGAATGATGGATCTAATGCAATCTAATGATGAATCTAAAGAGTCTAATGAATCTAAAATGATGAATGATGTAACTAAATTTTAATGAACGATGATAGATGCAATAATGATACTAGAGGTAATGGACGAAGTGGATGCAATGGGACTCACATATAATTTTTTTTTTTTGTGTGTGTCATAATCAACTGATAAACCAGACAAGTGGACTATGGAGGATTAGGAAGGGAATGTTAGCCGGATAACAACTCAGGATGTTAGCGTAGTGGTGAGAAGATTGAATGTGTCATGAATGTACAAGGATCAAACTGAGCAATTAATTACAAGCGATTAGTTACAGTGATTATGTACAATGGTTGCTACCGAGATTTGATTAGATCATGTTACTTGTCTTGATGCGCATGATAGTTGTGTGTGCTGATTGATTAGTTTAAGAGGAAAGATACATCCTATGAGAACCCAAAGATGATGATGATCTAGATTTAAGTTGATGAGAGGAAGGATACATCCTTAAGACTCATTTCCAGAAAGATGGGACTTACCAAGTTGATTAATCAAATGTGCACTACAAGCAAACTATAGAACCAACATAGGATCTTACAAGGAGAAACTCAAGACACAAGAAATATACAGGAGTGACGCTCAGGGTTTTGGGATAGTACAATGTATGGACAATAATATACAAGATTATGTGTACAAAATCTAGGAAGATCATTGCAAACTAGTGTGTATGATATGCGAACACCCAGGGAATATAGGAAATGCAGAGATTAGTGGAGATGTGGTGCTGGTGATGGAAGGAAATGAGACTTTGGTAGATAATGGAATGGTCCATTATGTGTGACTCCTGTTTCTAGGTTTTCATCACCCATACTTGTCCAAGGTGCCTGATTGCCAAGTTTTCACCACTGGACGAAAGTTTTGCTCTTTATTTTTTGTTTTGATTTCTTTGGATCTTTTTGATTATTTTTTTCTTTGATATTACCCAGATGCCTATTTACCAGGTTTTCATTGGGATGACCATTTTTTAAGCTTCATTTTTCTCTTTTTAGAGATTATTTCAGGACTATTTTACATTGTTTTTGTGCTTTTTTCAGGACTCTTTATATTTTTGATGGATTTTCTCAGATAACTGGAATGAACAACCAATCGTCAGGCATAGAAGCACCTGAGATGAATGATGTTGATAGGATCATTCAATGGTTCTCCTTCTGGAGTAGAAAGTTGATATGACCCAGAACCAAAGCATGTAGTGACAACATATAGGCCTTGCCAGGTGACTTCAAATTTGCCTTTCTTTTCCCGATCAGTACCCACTTTCTGATTTTCCTTTAGCACAAGGTCCCCTACCTAGAACTAGCATGGGTGGACCTTCTTGTTATAGTTTCACTTGAGTCTATTCTGGTAAAACAATCAAGTGATCATAATCTTGGTGGTGCTTTTCATCTAATATATCAAGCTGTGTGAGTTGTGCCACTCGGTAATCTTCATCATCAATCAGGCCTCTTAGTGATCCTCAGAGGGATGGTAGTTCAACCTCAATTGGTAAGACTTCTTCAGCACCGTAGACTAGGGAGTATGGAGTAGTGTCAATAGGAGTATGGTAGGAAGTGCGATATACCCAGAGGGTAGGATTGATCTGGAGATGCCAGTCATGACCAGTATCATTGACAAATTTCTTGAGGATTTTGAGGATTGTTTTATTAGTTGCCTCAGCTTGGCCATTACATTGTGGGAGATAGGGACTAGAGAAATGCTGATGGATATGGAGGCGAGTACAGAGATCATTGATGTGTTGATTTTCAAACAGTGTACCACAATATATGAAGATGGTGGAGGGTATGCCAAAGTGGCAAATGATGTGATAGAGGATGAATTTGGATATGTGGACACCAGTAGTGAGTGTGAGCGGAATTGCTTCGACCCACTTTGTAAAGTACTCCGTAGCTGTGATTATGTACTTGTGGCCTTCAGAAGAGAGGGGAGTAATCTTACCAATGAGGTCAAAACCCTAACAAGAGAACGGCTAAGGAGATGCAATAGTTTTGAGATCCTGAGCAGGAGCATGGATCAAATTAGCATGTTGTTGACAAGGTAGGCACTTTTTGATGAACTCACAAGCATCATATTCAATTGTAAGCCAATAGTACCCTGTATACAGAAGTTGCTTGGCTAGGACCATGCCACTCATGTGGGAACCATCGATTCCAACATGTACCTCTTACAAAGCCTAGGCGGCTTTGTTTTTATCTAAACATCTAGAGAGCACATTGTGATAGCCTCGACGATAGAGGGTGTTGGCTACAAGGGTGTATCAAGAAGCTCTGTGGATTAAGTTTTGGCATTGGTTTACTGTGAGATGAGGAGATATGATAACATTTTGTAGGTAAGCTTGGATATTGTGGTACCATGGGGACTGGGGACCAACCAAGACACATACATGATGTGATTCATCGTTCTCATAAGTAGGAGCATGTAGTTGCTCAACTAAGAATTTGTATTGCATAGACTCATGAGGAATGTCGAGAAGGGAGCCAATTGTGGCCATTGCATTAGTAGCCTTTTTCTATAAGCATGGTACTTGTGTTATCTGCAAGTGGAGGAAATGCTCTTTCATCTTGTCAACCATCTACTTATATGGTGTTAATTTGTCATCTTTGGTTTGTTACTCATCAAGAACCTATTTGATGATGAGTTGGGAGTCGCCAAAGACCTATATATCTATGATGTTCCATTCTATGGCCATGTGGATTCCTGCAATTAGTGCTTCATATTCTGTAATGTTGTTTGTGCAGGGAAATCCCAATTTGAATGACATGGGGATGTAGTCACCTTAAGGTGTGACAAAAAGTATTCTTGCCCCTATGCCATGAGCTGTGTAGGACCCATCAAAGTAGAGTTTCCACATTGGATGTTCTTCTATCATGTACAAATGCTCATCTAGAAACTCTATTACCAAAGGATATGCATCTACCAAGGGTGCTTTGGCTAGTTGATCGGCAATGACTTTCCCTTTAATGGCTTTTCTATCGACATACTGAATATCAAATTCACTTAGAAACATAACCAATTTTTCCATTTGACCTACAAGTGTAGTTTTGGAGAGTAGGTACTTGAGAGGATCCACCTTTGAAATGATCTTGGTTGTGTGACTAAGCATGTAGTGGCGAAGTTTTTGAGAGGCAAAAACCACTGCCAGACATGCTTTTTCCATAGGAGAATAGTTGAGCTCATAACCCACTAAGGTTCGACTGATATAATAAATAGCTATTTCTTTGCCTTTATCATTTAATTGAGTGAGGATCACCCCTAGTGATGTGGTAGTAGTAGAGATGTATAGTATGAGTGGTCGACAAGGTACATGTGGTACCAAGATGGGTGGATTAGCCAAGTATTCTTTGATTTTGTCAAAACTCTTCTGACACTAAGGATCCCACTTGAATGTATTATCTTTTCGCAGGAGATGAGTGAATGGTTGGCACTTGTCTACTAGTTGAGAAATAAAATAGCACACAAATTGTAGCTTACCTTGAAGGCTGTATAACTGTCAGAGTGTTTTTGGTGGAGGCATCTCTATGATAGCTTGTACTTTCTTTGGATCAATTTCAATGCCTCATCTAGATACAATAAAACCTAGGAGTTTTTCTGATGTGACTCCAAAGACACATTTCTTAGGGTTGAGCATTAAGCAGTAGTGTCCAATTCTATCAAAGATGCATTCCAGAACATCTAGGTGATCTTCCCTTTTTACTAATTTTGCCAAGATATCATCCACATAGTCTTTAAGGATCTTGTGAATCATGTTGTGAAAAATGATAGTCATGGCTCTTTAATAGGTTTACCCAACATTCTTTAAGCCAAAAGGCATCATGTTATAGTAGAAGGTGCCCCAAGGGGTTGTGAATGTTGTCTTATGCTGATCTTCTTCTGCAATGTGGATTTGATTATATCCAGAAAAGCTATCCATGAGTGACAACATCTCATGTCTTGCTGTGAGATCCACAATCATGTCTATGTTTGGCAAGGGGAAATCATCCATGCGACATGACTTATTGAGATCTCTGAAATATGTACATATCCTGATTGATTTATTAGGCTTAGAGACATGCACCATATTAGAGATCCAGTCAGAATATTCAATGGGGTGGATGATCTTGGCTTGGAGTAATTTTTCTAGCTCCGCTTTGACAAGTACTGCCACTTTAGGGTGCATCTTTCTGAGATTTTTCTTGACAGGTTTGATGTTCGGGTCCACTGCTAGATGGTGAACCACCAAGTTGGGATCTAACCTTGGCATGTGGGAGTAAGACCATGCAAACTTGTTGATGGATTCCTTTAATAAAGTGACAAGATCACTTTCTTCTGCTTCATTCAGAGATGCTGCTATGTATGTGATGACGGGATTTTCTTTGGTACCTAGGTTGACAGGTTTTTCTTCTTCAATGAGAATTGATGATTGTTCAGGCCTGTAATCTTGGATATGAGGAAGAGGAGAATCTTCATCCTCTGGCACCTCAGAGAGGTTTTCACCAGGGGATATGCCCTTTGTTTTTACTTTTTTATGATCAGATAGTGCTCCAGAGGCATTTTCGCTAGGGGATAAAAAATTTTCTTTTTTATTTGTGTTTGTTGTGTCATTTTTGTGGCTAAAGTTCTCATCTTCCCCAAAGTATGCCTTTGGGTCTAGTTTGTAGACATATGCTGATTCTTGCCCCCAGTCACTACTTTGCTCAATTGCTCCCATAAAGCTTAGATATGCGTCCTCACTTTGGAATTTGTCAACATGTATAACACTTGGTTGGTACCAGTCTATGAGTTCAAGATGGCAGAGGGGAAGGTCAATTAAGAGGATGGAAATTTATTGTAGGATAGCATTTCCCAGGAAGGTTTCATCATTGAAAACATCGTCATAAGCTCTCACAACTTTCTCTTCTGGGATATCTTCGATGTCAGCAATTTCGCCCAAGGATGGACAAGAGGAATAGTCAATGAACTTGTTGGTGCCCCCATTCATGTTAGAGCCCATGCCAAGGCCCAGGTGATTTTCTAGTTAGGAAGGTATAATAGGATCTTTCATTCCTTGCTCTTCATAACCAAGGCCACCTCCTTGGTAGTTCCATTTTTTGGTCACCAATTTTTGCGTTGCGGGGTACTTATCTTTGAAGTAATTGAGGCGATTTGTATCCTTGGGTGGTGGATCTTTATATAGCCATTGGTTGATGTTTGGTGTCATTTCTTGGCTAGTCAAAGTACCTTTTGATATAAAAGTGGTAGAACCAAATTATAGTTCCTTGGTTGTCTCTGATTTTGTCTTTCTTAGATAAGGTTGGTGGCCCTGAGTGTGAGGATCAATTGGCAGTGCTCCAACTGTGAAGGCATCATATAAACTGTACTCACCACAACCTTTGTTGTTGATCTTGACCATGGACAAGGTGGAGGAGAGGATTGTTTCTGGGTTTGAATGGGTTTGAGATGATCTCGCGAGAGAGGTGCCAATATCAATCCTGGGACAGTGATTGGAATGTGGAAAGGATGTCTCCAATGCATTGCAATATGCAAAGGGCTTGGGATCTGTGCGGATGGTGATCTCAGTGCCTTGATATGGGAATTTAATGCAGTGGTGGTAGGTGGATGGGATGGCTTGCATAGAATGAATCCATGGGCATCCAAGAAGAATGTTGAAGGGAAGGTCAAGATCAACAACATGACATAATGTATCCTAGATAACTAGGCCCACTTGAATGGGAAATGATATGGTGCCTTCAAAAGTGCACTCCAAATTATCATATGCCTTTATTGTGATGACATCATGTGTTATATCAGCCTCAGTGCAACCCAACTATTTTATGAATTTTAGAGTGCACAGATTTAGGGTCGATCCGTTATCTATCATGACCCATTTGATGGCAAAATCTTTAACCATGACAGCGATACAGAGTGGGAGATTATGATCAATTTCTTCTAAGGGTATGTCTATTGGTCTAAAGGAGACCCCACAAGATGTAGATAGGTGTCTAACAAGGTTTTGGAATTCAGTGAGGTTGATTTCACTGGGAACACGGGATTCTTGCAAGGCTTTATTGAGGATCTCTTGATAAGTGGGTGATGTGCGGAGAAGATCCAGGATGGAGATTTGGGGTGGGGTATTCCCTAGGTATTCCAAAATGTTGTATTGGGTCCTAGTAGATCAGGGGGAGAGACACCTACGACTATTATCCTACCTCTACAAGTAGTGATGGTGCATTGGTTATCGGCACCCTTGACATGGATGACATTGATGAAGGACTAGACTTGGGATATGCAGCCGATGAGATTATCGTAGTTGATATATGCATTTGTATAATATTTTTTGTTAGTTTTTTCTACTTGTTTACCCTTTCCCTGATTAGAGGACTGAGTAGGATTGCCTAGGCCTGTACCAGAAGTGTGCTTAGGGAATGCATTTTGATAGATTTTAAGGTCTGCATTTGGTGATGGTTGGGTAGGAGAATCCACTTCAATCTCCTTGCAGTTAATGAGATCCTGAATATAGTGTTTTAGCTTCATGCATTTGAGAGTGGTGTGTCCCTTAACATGATGATATTCATAGTACTCATTATCTTTATACCAGGTAGGCTTAGGTGTTGAGCCATCAAATGGCTGTATTTTTGGATACATGACTTGGTTAGCTTGGACCAACTTGCAGAAGATGATGTCTATAGGTTCACCCAAAGGGGTAAATGTGCATTGTGACATATTCAAAGTGTGAGGTCTTTGTTGTCCTTGTGGAACTAATATCGCATTTGTTTGATTCATAGGACCTTGATAGTTGTGTTGATATGATGGCCCTGGAGGGGGATAGATAGTCGTTCTTTGAGGGTGCATGTTTTTCTAGTAAGTTGGCTAGGAATATATAGGATTGGACTATTGATACATAGGAGGAGGTTGAGGGTACATTGGTGGTGCTTGTTGATAAGTCTAGGTAGGTGCATTAGGACTAGCTACCACAACTTGAACATGTTTGGTGTCAGTGGCTTCATCTATTACCACATTTTTGTTCTTGTTCCAGTATCCTGATCGATCATTGTTATGTTTGTTAGATTGGGATTCTTTGTAGTGCTTAATGGTACCTTCTTCTACAAGACCTCGTTCAAGGTCCATACCCTTGATTCTAATGTCGTGATAAGTTTGTATACAGTTCATGCGCATGTGATAGGCAAGCTTAGGATGAAGGTTGTTAATGAAGATTTTGATAAGACATTGCTTTGGGGGTTGGTAAGACAACCTTGTAGTAAGCCCTTGCCAGTGTTGAAGATAATCGGCCAGGCTTTCTCCTCCCTTTTGTTTGGAATTGCATAGGTCAAAGAGTGAGAGTTCATTTTTGACATTATGTGTGTATTGGGCCACAAACTTTTTAGATAATTCTATGAAAGTAGAGACTATGTTGTAAGGGATTTTGTAGAACCATTGAAGAGTGGTGCCTCCCAAGCTTTTGGGAAATAGTCTCATGAGGAAGTTATCTCTATAGGCCACTTCTTGACAGGCCATGTAGAATTCTTTCACATGACTCACAGGATCGCCCTTCCCCTGATATTTATCAAATTTTGGGGTCTCAAAGTGCTTGGGGAAGGGTATAGCATTAATGGATCAATCAAATGGATAAGGACATACCTCTTCAAACTTGAATGTTTTAGTTTTTGTCCTAGCTTTTATTTCCTTGAGAGCATTCTTCATTTCCTCCCATTCATGATTGATTTGCAGGGGAGGATTGTTAATCATGATTGCATGGTTTCCTTGGACCTGATATGGATTGAATGGTGAGTATGAAGGATTCTATGGGGGATATTGTGGAGTTTGGTATGATGGTTGCTGGTTAATGTATATGGGTTGTTGTGGTGGAAGTTGTGGTTGAGGGGAACATTGCAGTGGAGGAGGTTTCGACGTTTGAAAGATTGTTGCAACTGTTGGAAATATGCTTGTATTTGTTGTGGCGTTGGATAGGTGGGATGAACCTGTTGCACACTTGTATAGGATGGAGGATAAGTGTTTTATGGTGGAATGCCCACAGTGAGAACTTGTTGTGGAGGGGGAATTGTTTGTGATGCAGCAGAAGATGGCATGGCTATGTAATTGGCGGAATGAGTTTGTTGTTGTTGCACGGGTTGGATAAAAGGATTAGCAAACTGTTGCAGTGGTTGTGCCATGAGGGGATTTTCCCCCTGCATTTGTGGTTGTGGCTTATGTGTATTTTGGATAGTGGGTTGTGCAGTGGTGAAGGGGTTGATTGGTTTTTGTTGCGCTTGAGATGTGAATGGATTGGTGATTTGCTACTGTAGTTGTTGCTGGGATGGTTTCTGGATGGATTATTATTGTTGAATAGGTTGTTGTTATTTTTTTTGGATAGGTGGCTATTGTTGTTGCTATTGGATAGGTTGGATGGGAATTTGGGGTATGACGAAGGGATTCATGGATGGTTGTAGTATGGGGGGATTTGGGTTGAACAACGTTTGACGTAGAACTGTTGGCATTCATTGTGATTGCGTTGCTAGTGGAGCGCGAAAAGTGGACCCTTGCAGAAATAAGGGTTGGTTGTAGGCATTGGTAGGTGGCATGCCTGGTGAAGAAAGGTGGAATAGGCATGGAGACTTGGGTGCTTTGATGCTCCGAACTGGTTGTAGCACTTTGAACGGGTTGAGTAGGAATGAGTGGAATGGTGGTTTGCTGTGTGCTGACTGGTGGTGGCAGAAAGTTTGCAATGAATGTTGGGATTGCTTGTGAAAGAGGAGTGACCGTGGCTTGCGAAGGTGCTTGCATAGTGATAGGGGGTATTGTTTGCATTGCTGATGTGGCATCAGGAGGTGAGGCTCCCGAGGTAGGTGAGGGTGTTGTGTGCATGATGGAAGGTGGAATGGAGGGATGAACTAGTTGCATGAGAAGAGTTCCCACTTGTAGGGCTCGTTGAAGTGGATCAAATACTTTGATTCTAGTGGGATAACGATGTTCCACTAGAAGTTTGATAGGTCATGTGACAAGTGTGGGTATAATCTAAGGTGGAAGTTGAAGTCCTTGTTGTTTTATGTCCAAGAGTACCTGATTGTTGTTGCATTCACTCATGGCGTTTACCATGTGGACATGTGTTGGATGGTTGATAAATGTTTCCATGACACTTCGAGTGGGATTTTCATTAGTGTCTACCCAGATATGTTCAATTCAATCATTGTGCTGAGGCACATAAGTAACCATGGCATTGGTATTGTCAGTCGTAGGATTAGATGAGCTACCAGCAAGATTAGGATCCATGTTCTTCCTCTTCTTAGTGGCTCATGTGATAGGTGGCATGAAATGACTACCTTAAGGGGATATGAGATGCAAGATGTATGCAAGGATCCACCTAGGAAACTAAGGATGATGATTCTAGGATTAGGATGTGCTTAAGATGATGGATGTGCTTCTACAGATTAAGGATGACTTGATGTATGTAAGGATCAAGGGTTGCTTTCCCTAGTGTAGGATCAAGTGGATATGATTTTCTACCTAAGATAGACTTGTGGTCTTTGGTGAATGAGATTATTTGCTAATGCAAACCAAACTTTTGATCAAGGTGATGAGGTTGCAAAAAGACAAAGGGGATTATCCTAAAACAATGCTTATTTTAAGGACATTCAAGGATGAGGTTTGATTAAGATGTAGGTTTTTAGCAACTCAAAAGGGTATGCAATACCAAATGAGGGGTGTGATCAAGGATGCTTTGGATGATGATTAGGATGATGCTAGGCTGATTAGGATTGAATTGATTAATGCAATATCATGCTAGGATGAGTGTGTGATATGTTCCTAAAGATGACAACCTAAGTGAGGTCCTAAAATGCAAGCTAAGTGAGCTTAAGAAGAGGAGGAACTTGTGTTTGTTGTGGTAAATCGACTAGTCATATTGTTCAAATCCAACAAAAGAAGAGTTTAGATGATATTTTCCCATGAAATGAGCAACCTTGTTGTTGTAGATCACTTTTTCAAATTGTTCTCATTTATGGATTTCTTGCTTGACAGAATTGATAATGTGTTGGTACTTGGTAGCCTCTCGGGTTGTGTTTTTCTATTCTCTTTGCATGGGTGGTAATGGAGTTTTCACCTTCTTATGCTTTTTGGAATCAGTCATGTCCTATATGTAGATCTGATCTTGGATGAATAGTTGGAGGTTTTTAGGACATATCTCATAAAAGACCAATTTTTTTGCAAAAGGACATTGTCTTGATAATCTGGCAAAAGCTTGATCTTGTTCTAATTTTTTTCAATAGATTTGTCCCATGGCAAGAACCAATTTCAACATAATAAAATTGGAAAATAACAAGCATGTGTCTGAAAACAATCTGACAAGGGACAAAGCAACCTTGAAGGACACAAGCATGTGACAAATTTGAATGTTGGATATTTTGTCTGTGTTTTGGATTTGCAAATGTTTTTCAAGAACTTCAAGCACAAAAATCTACCTAAGGAATTGGCATAGCATGAAAATACTTTCTCATAAGCTTAGGCACACGCACAAGAGCTAATTAGAATATAGCCATCATCAAGCACGCAATGGCTCCAGTCATGATGTTGTATTATCCAGTTTCAAATGCTCAGGGTGGCACGAATGTATGAGTGATCTTGGGGAAGTTACTATCTTCCTTGTACAAGAATTATCACCTTTCGGGGATGTTCCAGGTAGCTTCTAAGCCTAGAGTGTTTAGTATGGTTCTCCATTTGATTGTATCCTCTATGTCCATGTAAGCATGATTCAAGCGTATAGCCCCATAGAGCGTCTTGACAAAAGTGGTCACATAAACATGATTGAGACCGTGAGGCCGCACTTAAGTTAGACGAGAGTTTAGTATAAGCTCAAATGCCAACCGACTCCCGAGGCTTTAACCCCAAGGAGTAAATTTGATTAACGTGTGTTAGAGTGGTGTGGCTTACACCTCATTCTCACATGGGTTGTTCCTGAGAGATTTTTCCCTCAACCGGCAGGCCCATCTAAAGGATTCAAAGTAAATTGGATTGGTGACAAAAAGGAGTCTGGATTTTTTATTTTCCCACAAGGGGAAAAGAGCATACTCTCCTATCCAGTATCATTTTCTCCACAATCACGCAAGACAGGCTTTGTTCTTTCCAAAAGATTCAATTGTTCAACACTAAGTAAGTGTTTTTAGGTTTCTGATCTTCCCAAAAGGGAAGAGAGCATAATCCCCTAACACTTACTTAGGTTTAGACAAAAAATCTAACTAATTAGTCTAGGTGCCTAAAAAAATTAACACAAACATGATTTTTTGGTTGATGTAGATCTGAGGAAACTTGCAATACAAACGTGAGTAGTCTTAAGATTGCGTCTTTGACAAGCAGTGCTGCAAAACAACTGATTAGTAATTTCAAGTTTGGCCTTTGACAAGCGTTAAAAATATAAGAACCACTTAACAATTATTAGTACATGATAAATCCAACTTTGACAGAGCGCAGACGCCGGTTCAAGGCATAGACGATGATTCTAGTTTTTGCCTAAAAATGATAGAAAGTAGAAAATAGGCTAAAAACACAGAAAACCAGAGAGAGGCTATACCAGTTAGAGATGCTGAATTGTAGAGCACAGACACCGGTTATGTGCATACACCAGTTTGTGAATCACAGATGTTGGTTCATAAACTAGCATATACAAGAATGTCGATGTACCTACAAGCATAAAAAGATAGCAAATAAAGTTACTTTTTCTTCATCCTATTCTTTAGTTTGATCAAATTTAACCATTTTGAGAGTATTAAAACAACTAAAAGCTAGTGTTCTTTGAACCATTATCAAGATTTATTCTCCTTAATGAAAATTTGGCATCATTTATGCTTGTAAAATGAGTCTCTTCTAAAAAACAGAATGATAAGATGCCTAAAATCAGTGGGAAAACCAAAAATCCTGATAGAACTGAAAAGTTGTGTTTTCAAAGTCTCAAACTAGCTATTCCAGGCAGAGATGCTAGTGCAGAGCGGAGACGTTGGTTCAACGTAGATGCCAAATGAATGTTCAGGGAGAACCGCCATTTGCACAGATGCCTCTACGTAAAATGCAGACGCTGATCCGCCTGCTTGGTGAAATTTGAAGAAGGAAAGACAAGAAATTTGAAATTGTAGGAATGTGGGTCCCACCAGGCATGCCAAAATGTGTACAAGGAATTATTCAATCTTTTGGGAGCAAGCTCAAACATGAAAACATTAGTGGGTTAGCACATCAATTCAAAATCACATGAAAAAGCAAGCAAGCAACAAAAAACTCAACATAACATCAGATTGAGCTTAAAATAAGTAAATAATGCACCCTATTTTACTCATTTTGATTTTCTCTTCTTGATAGGATGTAGATGTGCTCTCTCAAACACACAAGAATGCAATGGATCCCAATGCAAAATGCAAGATGGACAAATTGAAAGAATTCAAGAAATAGTATAGGGAACTAGTCTCAAATCTTTCAAAATGATGATATTCTAAGCTAGTTATGAACATGATATGCATATACTAGATGGAAATTAAGATTCATTCACCAATTTGAAACATAGCATGTAATATCTAAGTGATTTAAGCATAAACTAAGAGCATATGAAAACATGAAATCTATAGCTATGAACTTCTAAATGCAAAATAACATGATAACAATGCAATATTGAGAGATGAAAATATGAGAGGAGAAGGCCTCTATTTATAGAGTTTTTGGAGAGAGGAAGAGGCTTGGATGAAGTGGTACCTATGTGGCATCCACATAAGAGCCACATAGGAGACACGTAGACTTGAAAAGATGGCCAATTTTGAGTCAAAATTGACATTTAATATTAAGTAGCTCAATATTTCAAAAGGGGAGACAAAGTAGTAAGAAGGAATTAAAGAGGAATGGGTGCCCATTTTGGAGAGAATTTCCCCATGTGGGTGAGCATTCCATTAGCCTTAAAAAGGTTAAAAATCACCCATTAAGCATAGTTAAAGGATAGTTAGGTGGGAAAGTATACTTAGGAAATGAGGTGATGGGAATAGGGTAGGAATAGGGTAGGCTTTAGGGTAGGATTAATAGGTTCCTAGCTAGGGTTTTAGGGTATTATTCAAATCAAATTTGAATAAATTATGGTTTACAAGAATTAGGAAAATGGAGGATTTAATAAATGTAAATTTATTAAAAAGGGAATTTCATGAGACAAATGTAATTAAATAAAATACATTACAATAGTATTTAAACTATTAGCAAATGAAACTATTTAATTGATTAAATTAAATAGTTAGAAGGAATAAGAGGGAAAATAATATTAATATTTTTGGAAATCTACACAACTTAATATCTTCAAACATTCAATCAATTTTAGTTCATCATTCTACCTATCCAAGGTGGTAGAATCAGTTTCCACTCTTTCCTAATTGGATACAATCCAATTCAAACTCTTACAATTTTGGGCTTTAGGGACACCAGCCCTATTTTAGGCCTCAACCTAGAAGTATTCACCAGTGACTTCACCAACCAAAAAAAACTATTGGAACACCTTCCTTATGTCCTAAGGACCAAGAATCACCCTTTTTTTCAGCCCTCCACTTTCCGTACAGTACCTATCTAGGATTGTCCTAGAATTCCTTGTAGTATTATCCAGAAGGTTTTTCCAACTTAACTTTCCCTCCTAATTACTTTCTAGAAAAATAAGGGTATATCCAGATACCCTTTATGAAGTTATATCAGACCCCAAAGCCTTGAAGTTCAACTCCACTCCAGCAACCCCTAACTCTCACCAAGTTCACAGACCTAATTGGCCTAATTAGGCTTGAATTTCAAGTCAAGTACTAGAAATTGGGTGCGTGGGATTGAAACTATGCTTTAGGTGTCCTCAAGTAACTCCCTAAACATCAAATCCACTCCTAAATCACTCAATCAATCTCTTTATCAAACACAATACTTCCTTCTCCTTCATTCTAGGCTGAATACATTGAGATATTCAGCCTAGGGCTTGATGCATGAGGGTCTTACCCTTCGAGCCATTTCATGAGCCTATAGAATCATTAAATATATCATACTAAATTTCATTTTCTAGGATCTTAGAGAAATGTACCAGTTAGAATGCAAGTTAGGACTCCATTTGTAAATTGTGCTTCAAATAGACTCCTTCCTAGACTGCTTTTTGTAAACTCCAAATAAAACTTATCAAAACAAAACCAAATGACTTCAAATAAATCTCATAGAGACAATAACACACAATACCTTCATGACGTCAATTTGGTTTCCCAAACTCACACCTTACAGGACCATATAACTCAGAAATACTCACAAAACCACTTCATATTCCATTACTCATGCATCAAAATTATATCCCAGAACTTCTCCCCATGTTGTTTCTAAGTAAGCACTTAATAAAATATCAAATGTGAAGTTGGTGTTGGAGATTTCATTTTGTTTAGTTGATTGATTGTATGTTTGTCATTGATGACAACATATAATACATAGTAGTAATTCTATATGTACTTATTAGAATGATGACATGAAGACTTGCATGGTTAGCTAAATTTTGTTGACATGTTTATTATGTTATGTTCATACACGTAGATCCAGATATGATGTTTCAGTCAAGTTGTGTAATTCTGTTATTGGCAGTTACAGTTCTGGAAGAGTATCTGTTCAGAGCTGACATATGTAATGTGTTTCTTGAGTTTCTCCTATCTTCAAGATATGCGTGTGTATATTCATGATTAGTTATGAGTTGATGATAGTTATCTAAAGGTGCCAAACATGTTTCAAGAAGATTGCAAAGTTAGAGTTAATTTGGTGAGGCTGACTTAGTGAAGCATCGCGTCTATTTAGTTTATACTTGCATGGTTATAATTTTGCTTGTGTGCTTAGTAGAGCCGACAAGGATGTTATGAAGAGTTTTCTTATAGGTCCCATGATCTCATACTTTGAGAAAGATACTTAGAGAAAGTCAATTGTGATACGCTAAGTGTGAATGATATGAAAAGAGACAAAAGATGTATAGAGCAGAATATCAGATGTGGTTCATTCATCAAGAGTCTATGTGAAGAAGAAGTGAAAGATTGTAATACACTGGAACTGATCAAGATAGAAGGTCTACTCTACAGTTCATCATTAGATATAGTGCATATCTATTATACATAAGGTTGTAGCCTTCACCATTAAGCAGTGAGCTTTTGGACAGTGAGTCCACCACCCCTAACAGGGTTATTTGTAAAAGACTCCTAACAGGGTCTGACCCTTAACCAGGTCACTATACTTATTGCATTATAAAGTAAAACTCCTAACAAGGTTGAAATATCTTCTAACAGGGATTACTATAAACAAGTATAGTTCATTGTGAATGCTAATTCCCACTAGGTTTTTTACCATTTGGTTTCCCGGTAATCAAATTGTGTATTGTGTACTGTGTTATCTTATTAAGCATTTACTTTGTTGTATTCTGAATTTAAGGAAGAAAAATAATTAAAGTTACTGATAACTGATTCACCC
>MU227613.1:2282512-2293336 GCA_018584345.1 Thuja plicata | reverse complement strand
ATACTATGAATATGCACCTATGATTGAAGATGAACCCAAGCCTAGCAGCAAAGATATTGTTATTGAAGAAATGTTTGATTGCATTGATGTCTCATGCAATGACCCTGAATCAAGCAGAGAAGAATCAAAGATTATAGAAGAAGAAGTCACACCTAGGGTTCCAAAATTCACATATAGATACCACTCTAAAGATGATATCATTGGAGATCAAATCAGCAGTGTTTTGATTAGATCAAAAGAAAAAATTCTAGCAATGGATGAAGAGGTATGTTTACTTTCACATATTGAACCTTTAAGTGTTGAAGATGCTTGTAATGATTCTGATTGGAATAATGCAATGAAAGAAGAATTAGATTAGATAATTAAAAATGATACATGGGAATTGGTCCCTAGACCTAATGAAAAAAATGTGATTGGAACAAAGTGGGTATTCAGAAACAAGATGAATGAAGAAGGTACAGTAGTAAGAAACAAAACAAGATTGGTATGTAAAGGATATGCACAGAGAGAAGGAATAGACTACACTGATACATTTGCCCCTGTGAGAAGACTGGAAGCCATTAAATTTTTTTTGGCATATGCAACATTCAAAGACTTTAAAGTTTATTAAATGGATGTAAAATCTACTTTTTTGAATGGTGACTTGAATGAAGAAGTCTACATAGAATATCCTGAAGGATTTAATCTTTCAGACGAACTAGACATGGTATGCAGATTGAAGAAAGCACTCTATGGTCTTAAACAAGCCTCAAGAGCTTGGTATGAGAGACTTGATGGCTATCTTACCAAGATTGGATTCAAGAAAGGAGCAATAGATTATAACCTATTCACAAGAGAGACACCTGATGGATTATTATTAGTTTCCATATTTGTTGATGACATTATCTTTGGAGGTAATGACAAGCTCAATACAACATTTGCAAAAGAAATGTAGAATGAATTTGAAATGAGCATGATTGGTCCTATAAAATAATTTTTGGGACTGAATGTAAAGAAAATAGATAAAGGTATATTCATTAATCAGTCAAATTATGTGAAGGAAATATTGAAGACCTTTCAGATGGAAGAATATAAGCCAGTATGCACTCCCATGATAACAGGAAGCAAGCTTTCAAAAGATGATGATTCCACAATAGTTGATAAGAAATTATACAAATCTATGATTGGCAAACTCATTTATCTAACTCAATCTAGACCTAACATATCTAATGCAGTTGGCATTGTTGGAAGATTTGTAGCTGAACCCAAGCAGAATCACCTAATGGAAATCAAGAGGATATTCAAATATCTAAAGGGAACTATAGACTATAGTTTATGGTATCCTAAACCAGAGAATGTAAAACTTCATGTGTATATAGATGTAGATTGGGTAGGTTGTATTGATGATAGGAAGAGAACTTCAGGAGGAGCAGTATTTCTTGGAGATAGGTTGGTTTCTTGGATAAGCAAGAAGCAAAACTCTATTTCTTAGTCAAAAGCAGAAGCTTAATATGTTGCAGCAACACTTAATTGTTCAACCATGGTTTGGATCAAGTAGATGGTTAAAGACTTTGGCATTCAGGTTTATTATCCTATTTTTATTCACTGTGATAATACTAGCACTATCAACATGTCTAAGAAGCCTGTGATGTGCGTAAAGACAAAACACATAGAGATCAAGTACCATTTTTTAGGATAAAATTTTGCAGACAAAGAAGTGAAATTGGACTATGTGAGCACCAAAGAATAGTTGGTAGATATTTTCACAAAGCCCATATCAAAGGATACTTTTGAGTATCTCAACAAAAAGTTGGGACTAATTCCCTCTCCTGAGTCTGTTTAGAAGAAGTAGCAAGAACATCAATCATTAAGTGACTGATGAATGGTTGATTACTCTACTTCTAGAGTAGTACCTGTGCCTAAAGATCTATGGTTCCATTTTCCATTGATGTCAAAGGGGGAGTATGTACGAAGGGGGAGCATATACTCTGGGGGAGTATATACATGGAACAAAAACATAGTCATAGGAACTGTAGTAGTATAGAGAAATCTTTGATGAGGATATTGAGAAGATTGTAAAAGAAAGAGGACACCATGAATAGAAGATGTTTTTTGATATCATATGTTTCCGTCAATGTCAAAGGGGGAGATTGTTGGAGATTTGGTTCTATTCAGTTGATTAATTGTATGTTTGTTATTGATGACAACATATAATACATAGTAGTAATTTTGTATGTACTTATCAGAATGATGACATGAAGACTTGCGTGGTTAGCTACATGTTGTTGACATTTTTATTATGTTATGTTCATACACGCATATCTAGATACGATGTTTCAGTCAAGTTGTGTAATTTTTTTATTGACAGTTACAGTTTTGGAACAATATCTATTCAGAGTCGACGTATGTAACATGTTTCTTGAGTTGCGCCTATCTTTAGGTTATGCGTGTGTACATTCATGATTAGTTATGAGTTGATGATAGTTATCTAAAGGTGCCAAATTTTTTTCAAGAAGATTGCAAAGTTAGAGTTAATTTGGTGAGGCTGACTTAGTGAAGCATCATGTCTATTCAGTTTATACTGCGTGGTTGTAATTATGCTTGCATGCTTAGTAGAGCCGACAAGGATGTTATGAAGATTTGTATTACATGTCCCATGATCTCATACTTTGAGAAAGATAATTATAGCAAGTCAATTGTGATACGCTAAGTGTGAATGATACGAAAAGAGACAAAAGATGTATAGAGTAGAATATCAGATGTGGTTCATTTATCAAGAGTCTATGTGAAGAAGAAATGAAAGATTGTAATACACTAGAACTGATCAAGACAGTAGGTCTACTCTATAGTTCATCATTAGATATAGTGTATATCTATTATATAGAAGGTTGTAGCCTTCACCAATATGCAGTGAGCTTTTGGATAGTGAGTCCACCACCCCTAACAGGGTTATTTGTAAAAGACTCCTAACAAGGTCCGACCCTTAACCAGGTCACTATACTTATTGCATTGTAAAGTACAACTCCTAATAGGGTTGAAATATCTTCTAATAGGGATTACTATATACAAGCATAGTTCATTGTGGGTGCTAATTCCCACCAGGTTTTTTACCATTTGGTTTCCCTGTAATCAAAATGTGTGTTGTGTACTGTGTTATCTGATTAAGCATTTACTTTGTTGTATTATGAAGTTAAGGAAGAAAAAGAATTAAAGTTACTGAGAACTGATTCACCCCTCCCCCCCTCTCAGTTATCCTTTGGTACTATTCTAATAGTTGGATTGATCAAAAATTCCCTATGACTGTTGGGCTACCATCTTGCATCTTTCGAGCAACTTTTGGAAGTTGCATGAGCAACTTTTTGACAACTTTTGCAACATTTGGCAAAACTTGTCTGTTTGCACTCGATGACCTTAGGAATGAATCCAAACCTATACAAATGACATAAAATTATAAGAATAACATGAATCCAAGGAATTTAATGCTAAGGACTCTAAAAACACAAAATAGGCTTAAAGAGACAAAACCTAACTAGGTGATCCAAATGGACTAAGGCATCTCTAAGCTCATAAGATTGCCTAAGAGATCCTTGACCATACACACATGGATCTCAAAATCAAAATAGGATGATCCTCTAATATCAATCCATTTATGACAAACAAGATCCTATAGGATCAAAACAGAGATAGTCATGGGTGCACTGCACTATACTCCCTTAGAAAAAATTTACTTAAGTCCCTTGAGTTGGGAGATCTTTTAGATTGAAACCAATCTTCTTTATATCTTCAAGTGTTAACCAAGTAGCATCCTCTACTAAATTTTGTTTCCATTTGACTAGGTATTCGTAGAAGGCGGATCTCCTGGTTTGTTTGGCTATCCTCTTGTCCAGTATGAAGTTAATCTCTTGTGGTGTTGTTTTTGGTAAATCTTGTAGCTCTCTGTTCTATGGCAGATCTTGAGCACCTGCAATGGAGACATCAATGATAGGACCTTTGTATGGATATAGGTTAGCTACATTCAAAATGGGAGATAAGCCAATGGTGGAAGGTAATTCAATTCTATATGCATTATTTCCACATTTCTTCAGGATTCTGAAAGGGCCCATCTTTTTCATCATTAGCTTGGTGTACTTTTCCTTGGGTAGTCTTTCCATAACCATAACCATATCTCTAAATTTGAATTGGATATCTCTCCTCTTGGCATCTGTAGCTTGTTTGTACTTCTCAAAGGTTTTTTGTAGTCTATCCTTCACTTGTTGATGAATGGTCTTCATTACCTCTACAAAATCTTCAGCTTGGGCACTCCTCTAGCCAAAATCCTGAATGTTTATTAGTTCCAAGACACGGTGGGATCCATAGACAATTTGGAAATGACCGAGTCCTAAACTTCTGTTAATAGAATCATTGTAGGCTAACTTTGCTTGTGGGAGGATTGAATCTGATGCCGCTCCATACTCCTCTATCAGGCATCTTAGTAAGTTTCCTAGAGACCTATTGATGACTTTAGTTTGTCCATATGATTGAGGGTGGTAGGCAGATGACATAGCTAAATTTGTTCCAAGTTTCTTCCATAGGATATGCCAAAAATGTCCCACAAACTTGGGGTCTTTGTCTGAAACAATGGTGAGTGGTAAACCATGGAGCCTCACAATCTCCTTAAAGAATAGCCCTGCAATACTTGAGGCATCATGTGTAGTCTTACAAGGTAGGAAGTGGGCCATCTTGGAGAATCTGTCTATAGCCACATAGACACTGTGATAACCTACTATTTTCCTTGGAAGACCCAATACAAAATCCATGCTGATGGAGTCCAAAGGTTTGTTAGGGATGGGTAATGGAGTGTACAATCCTACATTTGAACTAGTGCCTTTGGATTTTTGGCATACTATGCAATTCTCTACAAATCTCCTTATCTGAGTCTACATCTCGGGCTAGAAGTAGAACCTTCTTACTAGATCAAGTGTCTTATAAAGACCAAAATGGCCTAATAGAAATCCACAATGCTTATCTTGTATGATGTTCTCCCTCATGGAATAATCAAGGATACACAATTGACACCCTTTAAACAAAAATCCTTCTTGAATCATATATCTTGCAAATTTAGTGTGATATCTATCTCCTAGTTCCAAACAAACTTGGTAAATTTCTTTGAAGTCTGCATCATTAGGATACGTGTCTTTGAGGACAGAGATACCTACACTTTCCAAGGCCACTTCTTGTATAGCCAAATTCCTCCTACTCAATGCATCATCTACCTTATTATGCTTTATGGTGAAATTGAATGCTTGCAAGTATTCCATCCACTTGAGGTGTCTATGGTTCAGTTTCTCCCACCTGTTAAGAAAACTCAAAGCATGATTGTCAGTAAATAAAACAAAGTCTTTTGGAAGTAAGTAATGCCTCCACTTTCTTAGTGATTGGACCATAGCATACATCTCCAAATCATATGTAGAATATTTCTTCTTAGCTTCATTAAGATTTTCATTGAAGAATTCCATAAGTCTCCCTTCTTGGTTGAGAACACCTCCAATAACTCTTTTACTAGCATCACACTCAATGGTGAACACCTTGTGAAAATTGGGGAGAGTTAAGATAGGTTGTTGAGAGACTCTTGTATTCAAGTATTCAAAGGAATTGTCTACAACATCAATCCATACAAATTTTCATTTCCTTACCCCTTTGATAGTGTCTATCATTGGTGAACTCAGCCCACTAAAATTATTCACAATTCTCCTATAGAAACTAGCTAGTCCATGGAAACTTTTGACTTCACTAAAATATTTTGGAGTGGGACAATTTAGTATGGCTTCTACCTTGGAAGGATCCATTTTCAAATCACCCTTCGAGATTAAAAAGCCAATAAATATCAGTTCCTCTTACATAAACACATATTTTCCCAAATTTATCCTCAACTTTTCTTCATGTAGCCTCTTCATTACCATATCTAAATGGACTAAATACTCTTCTTTATCTTTGCTAAAGATCAATATGTCATCTAAATAAACAACTACACAGTGATTTATGAAAGGCTTAAGGACCTCATTCATTAATATCATAAAAGTACTAGGAGCATTAGAGAGGCCAAAGGACATCACCATCCATTAAAATAACCCATCATTGGTTTTGAAATCTATCTTCCACTCATCCCCTTCTCTAATCCTAATTTGATGATATCCACTCTTTAGATCAATCTTTGAGTAATATTTTTCTCCTCCTAGGAAGTCCATGAGATCTTCTATCCTTGGCATAGAAAACCTATATCTGATGGTTATCCTATTGATGGATCTAGAATTATTACATAGCCTCCATGTACCCCCTTTCTTAGGTGCTAGGACTACAAGGACTACACAAGGGCTTATGCTCTTCCTAATGAAGCCTTTTCCCATCAACTCTTGAATCTATCTTGTAACTTCTGCATTTTGGTCAGGGGTCAGCTTGTAAGAAGCCTTATTTGGTAGGGTAGAACTAGGTATGAGGTCTATATAGTGGCTAATATCCCTCTGTGGTGGTAAAACATCAGTACTCTTGTTTACAACTATCCCTTTGTATTTGTTCAACAAATCTGCTACTTCCTTGGGGCCAACACTTCTCTGAGGTTCTTGACCTTTTGGTGTCTTCTTAGGATCTATTTTTGGCTTTACTGTGATGGTAAAACAAGGTGTTCCTCTCTCCTTAAGAACTTTCAAAAATTCATTCTCTCCCACTAAGGTAACACTATTTGTTAAGCTTTGTCTTTCTCAGAATTAGGGAGAGGTGTCACAGTGTAACTAATACCATTCTTAGTCAAAGTATTCACATTTTTCTTCCCCCCATGTTGGGAATCAACATCATATTACCAAGGTCTTCCTAGGAGAAGATGACATGAATCTATATCCACAACTTCACACAAAACTTTATCTTTACATTCTCCTACTTGGTATTCTACCCAACATTGCTCATCTACCAAAGCTTGTTGATCCTTATTAAGCCAAGATAGTTTATAGGGGCTTGGGTGGGGTATTTTATTCAAACCAATATTATCTATCATTGCATTAGAAACTAAATTCTCTGTAGAACCAGAATCAACAATAACTTTGCAAATCTTACCAAGTACCTTGCAGTGAGTTCTGAATACTCTTCCTTTGTGGGGGCTCCTTGGGAGTTGGCATCTTTAGGAGTGTCCTATTGAACATTATGCATTCTCCTTGCTCTAGGTCTATAGGTTTGGATATAGTGGTGTGGTAGGAGGCCATGGTTTGAGAGTCCTCATCTTGAGTGAATTGGATTCTTTTATCTCTTCCTGATGTACCAGCCTTGTTTGGACATCTACAAGATTGGTGACCAACCTGATTGCAAGAAAAACACTTTCCAATGAATGTGGAGTTTCTTCTACCTCTTGACCTTCCTTTTCTATTGCCTCTACCCCCTCTGAAATTACCTCTGTTATTCTTCTCTTTGTCATACTCTTTGTGATTGGATTCTCCCTGTGGTCTTGGAGATGATCCTCTTCCTTGAAACCTTCCCCTACCTCTGAAACCATTTCTTCTTCCTCTATTATTATATTCTCCTCTCATTTTTTTTTCTTCAATCTTCATAGCCATCTAATAGCATTGGTGTACAAACTGTCAAAAAAACAAACTTAGTTCATCCTGGATACTGTACATGAGCCCATTCATGTATCTAGCAAGTTTTTGTTTCTCACTTTCAGGGGCCTTTGCCTTCATGGAGATCTTGTGGAATTCATCATTGTAAGATCCCACATCAAGATCCTTTTGCTTCAAATTCTATAACTTTTTTTGTAGAGTTACTTCATAGTCTGCAGGAATAAATTGCTTCCTAATTTCTCTTAGCATCTTCTTCCATGTGGTTATAGGGTCCTTTTCTTTCTCTACCCTCTCCCTTTGTAGGAAGTTCCACCAACTTAGTGTAGGTCCTTTCATTTTGGACTTGGAAATATTTGTTTTTTGTGAGATGGGGATATCCTCACATTCAAAATAGTTTTCCAGGGCTTCCACCCAATACTTGCATTCCTTAGGGTCCATCTTACCCATGAACATTGGTAGGTCTAGTTTTTTCTCTCTCCTACCCACTCTCTCCAAATATTCTAAGATTATTTTCTCTTCTCATACCTTTGTCTTCTCTTCATCATGCTCCTCTTCTTCTTCTTCTTGGTCTGACTCTGAATCATCCCCATTTGTCCTACTTATCTGAGAAATCTTCAACTTCTCTATTCTTGCTTCCATCTTCTTGTTCTTAGCTGCCTTCTCCCTCACAATCTTATCTAGCTCCATGTTAGTGACCATCATAGGGATCTCTACATCAGTATCATCATTCTTCTCTACCATTCTTATTCCCAAAATATTTTCTAAGCTCTGATACCACCTAATGTAGAGGTGATAGCAAGAAGTGTAGTGTTCCTCCTTTTCCTTCAATAAGCCACCCAAGCCAACTTGGGACCTCTTAGGATCCTAGATCCTTTCCCACATAATGTATTCTACATATCAAAGGTGGTGGAATCATTTTCTAGTCTTTCCCAATTAGATACAATCCAATTCAAACTCTTGCACTTTTGGGCTTTAGGGACACTAGCCCTATTTTAGGCCTCAACCTTGAAGTCTTCACTAGTGACTTCACCAACCCAAAATAACTATTGTAACACCTTCCTCATGTCATAAGGACCAAGAATCACCCTTTTGTTCAGCCCTCCACTTTTTTTATAGTACCTATCTAGGATTTTCCTAGAATTCCTTGTAGTACTCATTAGAAACACTAAGAGGGGGGGGTGGATCAGTGTTTGTCTATTCAATTAATTTTCAACAAATTAAACATAAATCAAACATACATTGAATGAAGCTTAACATAAGAACTCATAACACATGATATGATTATGGGGAAACCTTGATCAGAGGAAAACCCCGGTGAGAATTAGTACCCATAAATATTGTACTAGGTATAATGAACCTGTTAAAGTTACTTTTCCCTGTTAGAAGTAGTCTTTACAATATGAGTACAATGACTTGGTTAAAGGTCTAACCCTATTAGGATTCTTTTACTAAACCCTGTTAAACGTATATGGCTCACTTCCTAAGCTCACTGCCTAATAGGATGAAGGCTACAACCTCTGAAAGATGATATACACTATATCAAAATGAACTACTATGATGACACTACTGTTTGATCAGTTCTGTGTATGTGCGAATGCTCTTACTCTTTTAAAGAGCTATATCATATAATTACTTCATTATACTACACTTCTATATTTTTCTCTTACATCATAATAGATTCTTGTAACATAACTTTACATTACATACTTATATGTTCATATCTGAATAGGCGCGACCCAAAACAAAACACTAGTCGGCCCTAAAAAAAAATTTACAATGCTTCTGAAAAATTCATCTCAAGCTTGTCTACTACAATGCTAATTACATCATTAAAAAAATAGAACCAAAGGCGCTTGGCCATTACATTAAAAAATAATTCATGCTGATCAAAATAGTAGTCGACTTCCATGCTCTGTCTTTTGGACTGCTGGTCTACTGATTTGCCTGTAACTTTTCTATAATGTTGTTCCATACTATGCACATCTATATGTAGCATGTAAACATCTCATAAAATTTATATCTAAATGCACATGTGCTGAATCGATCTCTCACACGTGCGCTAATGTGTTGATCGTTGAGTATCTTTGGCTGCCCTGTTTTCATACTTAGTCATTTTGTCTTTCATGACAGAAACTAAACATGACTTTTTTGCCATGATGACAACACAAAATGAGTCATGCATCCTCAGGAAGTAAACTTGCCAACAATCTCCCCCTTTTTCATTTATGGCAACAAAGGAATGTGGCCAAGTTACTCAAAATTATTGTATATCATAACATTTTATTGATATATACATATACTTCTCTGCATATACACATTCTATATTACTCCCCCTTTGACATTAATGACAAAGGTGTACAAAAACTTGTAAGTCTTCTACATACTTACTCCATGTAAACTTCAAGGTACACAATTTGAAGAGATTGGATCTCTTTCTGCCAAAATACTTTCATAGCATCAACTCTCTGAAGATGCATGCATAGGGCATATGTCAGTTTCTCCATTTTTATCAGATCCATGCAAGGACCTTGATCATATTTAACCATGGTGTCATCAATCTGTTTGATGTTCTCATTAAGGACTGATAGAGATGGTGCAAGTGCATTTGTCAATTGGGTTTGTCTTATTCTTATCTTGTTGATTTCCAACTTTTCCTTCTCAATTTTATCCAACTGTCCTTGATAGACATTATTACAAATGTTCATGTCTTGCATGGAAGTTTCAACTAATTTTATTATGCTATCCACCATTAACTCTACCTCTTCTACCTTTTTAGTGTGCTCAGAGGTGAAATTCACTCTATCCATGCAGTTTTCTACGACTCTCTTGCCTTTAGTTGCCAATTCTTTCATTATGGTTTGCCCAATCTTTAAGGAGTTCAAGTCTAAGGTAAATTTCTTTACCAAATCATTCAATCTCTCCTTCTTATATTCATCTTCAGCAATCTTAGTATCTAAATCTACTAGGCTTGTAAAATGTCTTTTGAAGTTTGTCAAAAAAATTTCCACATCTTCAACTGATTGGACTTTGGCTACTTTCTGATCAGCAGTCACTAAGTCATTCAATATGTTCACTATTTCCAAAAAGCAAGGGTTCCTCATCACTTGTTTCTCTTTTTCCTTTTCCATACCAAGAACTCTGATCTTGATTAGGTCTTCTTCTCCCCATGCATCCAAACTTGTTGAATCAGGAGTTAACCTTGACAACAATGAGGTAGATGGTTGAGTGGATGGTGAGAATATAGTGTTCTGACTGGTATCCATGC
>MU227613.1:2267313-2279672 GCA_018584345.1 Thuja plicata | reverse complement strand
TTCAAATAGTGATTTCTTAGGATCCTCTTTCTTTTGAGTTTTGGATCTACAAAACCTTGAGATGTGTCCAGCCTTTCCACATGTGTGACAAATGATAGGAGGTTTGATGCTCTTGTTCATCATGCTAAATTTCTTTGTTGTGTGTCCATTGTAGTTACATATCTGACATGTAGTGTTCTGCAGATTCTTTTGAGGTTGATTTCTTTGATTGTTTTGATTCATTCTTCATTGATTCTGCTATGACTGATTTCTTTGATTTGTTCTGCAATGTATAGCTCTATGACCAAATTTATTACAGGAGAAACAATAACCATTGAAAGTTCTTACCTCTTTGCAATCTCTTGCCAAATGACCATGTTTGTTACATGCATAACAACTTCTGTTAACTTGCTTGATTTCTCCTTTAGGTGGATTTGTTTTAATCTCTATAACACTTTCAACTTTCTTTGCCTCGGAAGGTGCTTCATGAGGTTTCTTTCTTTCTTGCAATGAATTGACTTCAATTTGTGCTACACTAAATCCAAGACCAGTAGTGTCGCCTTTTTGCTTTTGTGCATTGAGCTAAGATTGAAGTGAATTAGAACTTGTGTGAAGTTTATCAATCTTATCCTTTGCTTCTGTTAATTCAAATTCAAACTTCTTCTTTATGTTTTCCAATTCTAGGACTTTCATGTTTTCTTTCAAGAGTTCATCATCTAGTTCTTTGCTTTCTTTGATCTTTTCTTCAATAGCAATTTGGCTGTCTGTGAGCTGTTCATCCAGATTTTCAACTTTATCTTTCAGAGACATATTCTCTTCATTAATATTTTTGATCATTTTCCCTAAATCACTTGTAGAACAATCTTTCAAATCTTTTCTTAATTTCTTGATAAGCATTTGTGAGCCATCAACTTTCAGTCTAAGTTCTTCATTTTCTTTTTCAGATTTATCAAGATCTTCAAGAGCTACTTCAAGATTCTTTTTCAAATGTTTTGCTTCTGCTGAGTCCATGATCTCCTCAAGTGGTTAAACTTATTTGCTGAGGACTAGATATCTGATACCAATTGTTAGAAACACTGAGAGGGGGGGTGAATCAGTGTTTGTCTATTCAATTACTTTTCAGCAACTTAAACATAAATCAAACATACATTGAATGAAGCTTAACATAAGAACTCATAACACATGATATGATTATGGAGAAACCTTGATCAGAGGAAAACCCTAGTGGGAATTAGTACCCAAAAATATTGTGCTAGGTATAATGAACCTATTAAAGTTCCTTTGCCCTATTAGAAGCAGTCTTTACAATATGAGTACAATGACTTGGTTAAAGGTCTAACCTTGTTAGGAGTTTTTTTTGAAACCCTATTAAAGGTATATGGCTCACTACCTAGGCTCACTACCCAATAGGATGAAGGCTCAACCTTCTGAAAGATGATATACACTATATCAAAATGAACTTCTATGATGACACTGATGTTTGATCAGTTCCGTGTATGCGTGAATGCTCTTACTCTTTTAAAGAGATATATCATATACTGACTTCATTATACTACACTTCTGTATCATAATCGATGCTTGTAACATAACTTTACATTACATACTTATATGTTCATATCCAAATAGGCGTGACCCAAAACAAAACACTAGTCGGCCCTAAAACAAAATATACAATGCTTCTGAACAAGTCGGCTCAAGTGTGTTTACTACAATGTTAATTACATCATTAAAAACATAGAACCAAAGGTGCTTGGACATTACATTACAAAATAATTCACGCTGATCAAAATAGTAGTTAGCTTCCATGCTCTATCTTCTAGACTGCTAGTCTACTAATCTGCCTGTAACTTTTCTATAATGTTGTTTTGTACTATGCGTGTCTAGATGTAGTATGTACATGTGTCATATAATGTATATTTGAATGCACATATGCTGACTCCATCTCTTGCATGTGCACTGATGTGCTGATCACTGAGTATCTTTGTCTGACCTATTTTCATACTTAGTCATTTTGTCTTTCATGACAAAAACTAAACATGACTTTGTTGCCATCATGACAACACAAAATGAGTCATGCATCCTCAGGAAGTCAACTTGCCAACAGTACTATCCAAGAGGTTTTTCAAACTTAACTTTCCCTCCTAATTAGTTTTTAGAAAAATAAGTGTATATCCAAATACCCTTTATGAATTTATATCAGACCCCAAAGCCTTGAAGTTCAACTCCACTCCAGCAATCCCTAACTCTTACCAAGTTTGTACACCTAATTGGCCTAATTAGGCTTGGATTTCAAGGCAAGTAATAGAAATTGGGTGCATGGGATTGAAAAAATGCTTCAAATGTCTTCAAATAAATCCCTAAAACTCAAATCCACTCCTAATTCACTCAATCAATCTCTTTATCAAACACAATACCTTCTTCTCCTTCATTCTAGGCTGAATACATTGAGATATTCAGCTTAGGGCTTGATGCATGAGGGTCTTACCCTTCGAGCCATTTCCTAATCTTATAGAATAATTAAATATACCATCCTAAATTTAATTTTCTAGGATCTTAGATAAATCCACTAGTTATAATGCAAGTTAGGACTACATTTGCAAATTGTGCTTCAAATAGACTCCTTCCTGGACTAGTTTTTGTAAACTCCAAATAAAACTTGTCAAATCAAAACCAAATGAATTCAAATCAGTCTTAGAGAAAAAATAACATACAAGACCTTCAAGACATCAACTTGTTTTCCCAAACTCACACATTACATGGTCGTACAACTCAGAAATACTCACAAAACCGCTTCATATTCCATTTATCATGCATCAAAATTACATTGTAGAACTTCTCCCCATTTTGGTTCAAAGTAAGCACTTAAGAACACATCAAATGTGAAGTTGGATTGATCAAAAATGCCTTGTGATTATTGGGCTACCGTCTTTCATCTTTCAAGAAACTTTTGGAAGTTGCATGAGCAACTTTTTGACAACTTTTGCAACATTTGGAAAAACTTGTCTTTTTGCATTCGATGACCTTAGGAATGAATCCAAACCTATACAAATGACATAAAATGCTAAGAATAACATGAATCCAAGGAATTTAACCCTAAGGACTCTAAAAACACAAAATATGCTTAAAGAGACAAAAACCTAAGTAGGTGATCCAAATGGACTAAGGCATCTCTAGGCTCATAAGGTTTCCTAAGAGATCCTTAACCATACACACATGGATCCCAAAACCAAAATAGGATGATCCTCTAAGATCAATCCATTTTTGACAAAAAAATCCTCTAGGATCAAAATAGAGACAGTCATGGGTGCACTACACCATAGGGGAGAGAGAATGAGCATTCTCTTACACCACCCAATGGTAGAGGAGCTCATAGGAGAGGTAGGGATATAAGTGATGAGGACACCAAACATGTGGAAATGTTGAGAGACCTCTTGCAGTCTTGAACATTGTTATTTGATGGTAAGGGAGGTGGAAGTAAGGCCAAGACATAGTTGTTATATGTTAGACATTGCTTTGCTATGTACCCCTACGCAACAAACCTTTGATCCCATTATGAGGTCACGCATCTGAGGGATCATGCTTCCACTTGGTGGCATATTGAGGAGCAGAAGCTCTAGATTAGTCTTGCAGGTCTTACTTGGGAGATATTTGAGGAACTGTTCAGAGAGAGATTTCTATTTTCTTAGTATAGAGATACTTGTGTAGATGAGTTCCATGAGATTAGACAGGGTACCATGTCAGTGGACTAGTATGAGCAGACATTCTTTGAGCTAAGGCAGTATTCCAGCTATAATCATGATGATGTCCTCTTGATTCTGCACTTTTTTGGGGGCCTTAATTGCTAAATTATTAGAGATGTACATATGCATCAGCCTAGGACACTATCACTTTTCACTGAGAAGGTGATGATTGCTAAGAGAAACATAGCGAAGGGATTTAGTAGCAAGGCAGGTTCACAGAGCCATAGTGCATGACCTATAGGGTCAACTGAACAATCTACTCAAACATAGTATGCTGGGCCATCTCATTCTCAGTTGACACCCTAGAAGGGATAAATCCCTCATTATAGTAGACCGCACCATTCTCAGAATCAACAGAGTGGTCAAGGTTCAGGTACCCAAGGAGGAAAGGGGCATGCTTGGTAGAAGGGAAATTAGTAACAACATAGTCAGCCAGCTTAGAGTGTTTAGCTAAGCCTTAGCAGAGGGAGTTTTATGCCAGTCCAGTGCACCTTAGAGTGGACATGGTTATTTTTTAGGACTATTTTTGTCTTGTGGTCAGCAGGGCCATAGGGCAATAGTGTGTCCTCAAAAGTTGTTGGTTAGCTAGAGAAGAGGTGTCGCCATGCTAGAGCCTATAGTCGGGGATGCACATAGCTCTCATAGAGTATTTGTAGTGGTTGATAACCATCAAGCCGAACACCAGGGCACTGTAGTAAAGACTACAAGTGTGTTACACAGTAATTCCACCACTATTTTATTTGATTCTGGTACTTCAAATTCTTTTATTTCACTATCTCTTGTTCAATGATGTGGTCTAATGGTAACATGATAAGTCGATAGGTGACATGTTGAGTTAGCCACAGGATCCAAAGTGTCTGTGGATTCCCTTGTTCGTGGTTGTGTGTTGGATTTGGGCACCTTAACCACCATTCTAGACTTTCGTGTCCTACTCTTACGTACTTATGACATTGTGTTGGGTATGGACTGGTTAGAATCCCACTAGGAGAGTATTGATTGTTGGCATAAGTTGGTGTAGTGTGTTAATGATACAAGTGGGCATGTTGAGCTTATTGGGGTCCAGGCACCTATTTTACTCCGTATGATCTCAACTAATCAGCTAAAGTGGAGTATGCGATAGGGATTTCAATTGTTTGCAATTTCTGTTAGTGACCTTGATGAGGCTGAGGGTCAAGAAGTGTTTCTTGATGATCATCCACTCCTCTATGAGTTTGCTGATGTGTTTCCAAAGTATATACCAAGTATTCCACCTTAGTGTGATATTTATTTCTGCATTGATCTCATTTCGAGAGTTGAGCCTGTTTCTCGAGCACCTTACTGCATGACCACTCAAGAGTTGAGTGAACTTTATTTTCAACTTGAGGAGCTATTGTCCAAGGGCCATATTCATCCTAGTGTATCCCCATGGGTGCACTAGTCATCATCATGAAGAAGAAGGATGGATCCTTGCACTTGTGTATTGACTATCGACAGTTGAATGAGGTGACGATGAAGAATCGATACCCCTTGCCGAGGATTAACAATTTTTTTGACCAGATGAGGGGAGCAAGAGTACTCACAAAGATTGATCTAAATTTGGGATACCATTAGCTTTGGATCCAAGAGGCTGATATTCATCAAACAACTTTCCATACACACTATGGGTATTATGAGTTTATGGTTGTACATTTTGGGTTGACCAATACACCATTAGTGTTCATGAGTTTGATGAAGGAAGTGTTTCGCACATACCTCGATCAGTTTGTCCTTGTATTTTTGGATGACATACTGATCTATTCAAAGATCGCTGAGGACCATGAGATCCATTTGCGTCAGGTATTGTAGTGTTTACATGACCATCAATTGTATGGAAACCTAGCCAAATGTGATTTATTTCAATCAGAGGTGAAGTATTTGAGACACATAATTTTAGGTAATGGTATTTCAGTGGATCCTTCTAAGATTTGAGCTATCATGGATTGGCCAGCACCCACAAGTGTCCCTAAGGTTTTTCATTTCATGGGTTTGGTGAGTTATTACTATCAATTTGTGAAGGATTTCTCTAGGTTGGCTTAGCCTATCACTTTTCTTCAGAGGAAAGGGAAGAATCTTGTGTGGACTGAGAAGTGCGAGTCAACTTTTGAGGCTTTTAAGGAGTGTTTGACCAGTACACCTATCTTGGCAGTGCCAGGTTGTGCAGGTGAGTTTATGGTGTGCATTGATGCATCTTTGGATGGTGTGGGGATAGTTCTTATGTAGGAGGGATGTGTGATTTCTTATGAGTCCCAAAATCTCAAAGACCATGAGTTTATTTACCCCACTCATGATTTGGAGTTAGCGGCGGTTGTGCATGCGCTAGTGTGCTGGAGAAATTTTCCATTGGGTCACAGGTTTGAGCTATATAGTGATCATAATAGCTTGCAATATATATTTTCCCAGCCAAACTTGAATGCACGACAACATCTTTGGATGGAGCTCTTGTGTGAGTAAAATTTTTATGTCCATTACATCAAGGTAAAGGAAAATGTGGTCGCAGATGCCTTGAGCAGAAGGAGGCATGAGATTTCCATTTTTTCCTTGGCTATGGATTTGTGTGGTTGGATCATTGAGTTTTTTCCTAGTGATTTGTGGTATTAGAAGGTTAGAGTAGAGATTGAGTCTAGACGTACCCTTGCTAGGCATTTTTCAGAATACTCATTGGAGTCAGATAGACTATTTCAATACCATGAGCACATTTATGTACCGATGTTGGGGGATCTTCTTTCCTTGATTTTTTACAAAAGCACATCATGCACCATATTATGCACATCCTAGCATTAATAAGATGCATGCAGACCTCAAATGGTTATACTTTTGGTCAGGGATGAGGTGTGATGTTGTTGATTTTGTTACTCGATGCCTTGAGTGTCAGAGAGTGAAGGAAGAGCATTAGCATCCTACGGGTCTTTTGTATCCACATTCTATTCTTGAGTGGAAATGGGAGACCATATACATCAATTTTATCATAGGGTTTCCTATGTCATGATATTTCCATGATGCTATTATGGTGACAATGGAGAAGTTGTCCAAGGTAGCTCACTTTTCACCCATGATAGTATCATATACTATTGCCTCTATAGCACATGTGTTCTTGGAGGATATTGTTTGGTTTCATGGGATTCCTTGTAGGATTATCTTGGATAGAGACCCTATTAGATGATATTAGTTTTTGGTACTGATCATATTGTTGATATTCATGTTTTTTCACTAATGTCAACATATGTTTCTATGGATAAGATAGACTGGTTACTTAACTAGCAGAAGTGTATGGACACTATACGAATGATTTAGAATGATTGAAGTTGGATATATGAAGAATGATGTGTTTTGACCTTATTTCTAAGGTCTCTTGGCTTTATGTTTCATATTGCGGATGTTATAGTTTATTTGATGAAGACTGGTTTCTAGACTGTAACAGTGATGCTAGGCAGAGAAGGTCTCTATGTTTTGGGTATATCTTTCTTGTGAAGATATTTGAGATAAAGAGAGATTATTGGTGGATAGCCAACATATTTTTGAATAATGGGTTGAGTTATATTATTTTGATTACTGGTGATGTCAACTATGGCGTATATTCTAGAGGACACCTATTTGGTGGCCGACTTCAGACATGTAGCATGTAAAATGAATTGTGAGCATGGATTGCAGATCTAGGAGTATATGTGATGGATTGTATTTGATGTTTTCTTATTATAGGTACTGTGTGTATCTTATCAAGGGGTTATATAATTATTTTTATATTGGAAAGCCTTAATTGGCCAACCTAATCAATTATTTGTATATTGGGAAAGCTTAATTGGCCGACCTAAAGATTTATTGTAAGAGGGTATATATGAGAGATATTTTCTTTTGGAAAGACGTGGTAGAGATTGAAAAGGAAGAGAATTGTGGAAGCTACAAGGCTTGTTGACTATTGGATGTAGAGAAGAGTTGATTATTATACTTCATTGGAGCTAACCAAGCAAAGACAGTTGCTATCAGATAGTTCATTAGATTGTATATTTTCTATATACACTTTTTTGGACTGTGAATCCTTGAGGGTGGTTTTAACTTTCTCTGGGCAGTATTCTTAGGCAATGAGCCTACTACTTTTCTTGACTCCTAACAGGGCCTGTCTCTTAACAAGGATTGTGTACTGTAATGTTGCAATAAGCTCCTAACAAGGATAAATCTTTTAACAAGGATACTATACTCTCAGTACATTATTTATGGGTGCTAATTCCCACCAGGTTTTTACCTTTAACAGGGTTTCCTCGACAAAAAGTATTGTGTTATGGTGTTGGCATTTACTGTGTTATCATTTTCATTGTAGTTTTGGTTTATAATATTTAAAGTTTAATAATTTGTATTACAACTGATTCAGCCCCCCTCTTAGCTTTTTTGTGGACTGTTATTCCTAACAATTGGCATAAGATCTACTAGTCCTTAGAGAGAAATCTTAATAGCTTGAGGTGGTCCTGAAGATGAATTACTATAGGAAGGATAGTCCAAAATTTGATCCTGAAAACTTTGACAGTTGGAAGAACAGGATGAGAACACATTTGCTATGTTTGGGAATTCACTACTGGATGATCACAAAGAAAAATGAGAAGATAGAAACTGAAGTTGACCTAGAGAAGGCTACTGAAGATGAAAAGAATTTATTTTTATGTAATATGTATGCAAGGGAATCATTGATCAGTGCACTTTCTGAAGGTGAATTCACAGAAGTAAAAGACTTGGATTCTGCACCTAAGATATGAAAAAGATTTGAAGCATTGTATATTGGAGATAAGTTTACTAAACAGGAAAAGCTACAGAACTGGAAGACAAAGATGGAATCACTGAAGATGAGAGAAGATGAGAACATTGGGGCATATGGACAGATAATTACTAAAGTGGTTACTGGTATTAGAAACTTTGGAGGTACTTACAATGAGGAAGAATTGATTGCAAAGATACTTAGATCTTTGACACCTTCTTATAGAACAAAAGTACAAGCTATAGAGGAGATTATACCTTTGACACTAAAATTCAATAGAGAGATGTTGATTAGAAAGATAACTACTTTTGAGGTCATAGAATTGGGAGATTCTTTACCTAAGGTTGAGTCAGCAATCAAGGTGACTCTACATAAGAACAAAAAGACCTTATCTAGATAGTGATCTGTGAGAAGAGCTTGGAGACTATGTTGAAGAATGGGAACAAATATAGGAAGAATAAAGAAATCTAGATGAAGTAGTGGCACTGATTTATAGAAGAGTAAAGAGAGGTAAGGGAAAATTTGAAGGAAAATTACCTTTGAAATGTTTTTCATGTAACAAGATTGGTCATTTTGCATCTAGATGTCTTACAAGAGTTCCGAAGCACAAACCTAAGTTTTTCAAGTCTAAGTATTCAAAAGACAAGGAATGTTATTATGCTAGTGAAGGTGTATCTATTGATGATGATGACTATGATGAAATTGGATTTATTTCCATTAAGGATGATGAACCTATGCATGAAGAAAAAGCCTTAGTATCCTGTGTTGAAAACAAATATGAATGGGTTATAGAGAGTGATTGTTCACATCATATGACTGGAGATAAAAATAAGTTTGAGATTTTGAAAAGACATGATGGTGGTGTTGTCAGATTTGGTGAAAATACTCCTAAGCTTATTATTGGAATAGGATCTATTTCTTTGGATGGGAAGACTAATACTGACAATGTATTACTTGTTGATGGACTTAAGCATAATCTCTTGAGTGTTGGACAATTAGTGGACAAGGGTTATCAATTGAAATTCATTAATGGGAAATTCTCTATCAGAACTAAATTAGGAGACTTGATCACATCTGGTACTAAATCTAGAGGTAATGTATTTGAATTGATCACATTTGAAGCTTCTTGTTTTATTGTGAAGGTTGGTGATAGTTGGTTATGGCACAAAATATTTTGTCATGTTAACTTTGATAAAATTGTGAAGGCGAGTATGAAAAAAGCAGTAAGACATCTACCTAAGATTGTGAAGCCATCTAACACTATGTGTAGAGTGTGTGTTATGGGGAAGCAAACTAGAAGCACTTTTAAAAGGAAATCTTATTCAACAAAAGGAAGTTGGATTTGGTGCATATAGATCTGTGTGGTCTTGCAAGAACTAGATCATACTATGGTGAAAGGTAATTTATACTTTTTGTTGATGATTTTTAGAAAGGATGATGTGGGTTACATATTTGAGAGATAAATACAAAGAATTTACAAGTTCAAGTTATTTAAAGAAAAAGTTGAGAATTAATCTGGCCTGAAGATAAAGTGTTTGAGATCATACAGAGGTGGTGAGTTTACATCAGAGTTATTTAATTCATACTATGAAGAGCATGGAATATTCAGATACACATGTGCACCTAGGACACTACAATAGAATGGGATTGTAGAACAAAGAAATAGAACTATATTAGATGCTGCAAGGACTATGCTACTGGAAGGTAATGTATCACATGTTCATTAGAGAGAATCTATTGGTACTACTATGTACACTATGAACAAAATTCAGATCAGAGAAGGTACAAGTAAAACTCCTTATGAATTATGGTTTGATGACACACCTACTATGAAATATTTTAGAATATTTGGTAGTATATGTTATATCAACAGAGACAATGAGATAGGCAAGTTTGATGCCAAAAGTGATGAAGGAATTTTTCTTGGTTATTCTACTAAGAGTAAAGCATATAAATGTTACAATCTGAGATTGAGGAAGTTGATTGAAAGTGCAAATGTGAGGATAGATGAAAATTTTCAGATTTAGGAAAAAATATATGATTGTGGTCAGATTACAGAAATGAAAGAGGTTACTACTGAACCTGAAGAACCTTTGATGGTTGACAATGAGATTGAAGATGAACTAATTGAGGCTACTAAAACTCCTAAGACACCGAGGTATGTAAAGAATAACCATCCTGAAGATCAAGTAATTGGTGATGAAAGTAAGGGCATGATGACTAGATCTAAAGCTAGAGAAGAATTTTTTTTGATTTCTCAAGTTGAACCGAAAACTACTGATAAAGCATGTAGAGAGGAATCTTGATCTAAAGCTATGGAAGAACTTGAAAAGATAAATAAAAACAATAGTGGAATTGGTTCCAACACCTAAGAACAAAAATTTGATTGGTACTAAATGGGTTTTCAGAAACAAGATGGATGAGGAAGGAATAGTGGTAAGAAACAAGGCTAGACTGGTATGTAAAGGCTATTCACAACAAGAAGGCATAGACTATGAAGAAAAATTTGCTCCTGTTGCTATATTGGAAGCTGTGATATTATTTCTTTCTTATGCTACACATAAAGACTTTAAAGTTTATAGATAGATGTGAATTCAAAATTCTTGAATGGTGATCTAGAAGAATAAGTCTACATTGAGAAACCTAATGGTTTTCCTTTGCCAGATGATGAAAACATGGTTTGTAAGCTGAAGAAATCACTATATGGACTGAAACAAGCACCAAGGATATGGTATGCAAGGCTAGACAAGTACTTACTTCTTCTTGGTTTCAGGAAAGTTAATGAAGACAATAATTTATATTTAAGAACTGATGAAGATGGAATCTTGATTATAGAAGTTTTTGTTGATGATATCATTTTGGGAGTAAATGACAAGATGAGTAAGAAGTTCTCTAAAGAAATGGAAAATGAATTTGAGATGTCAATGATTGGTGAAATGAAATTTTTTCTTTGTTTGAAAATTAATCAAAGTAAGAATGGCATTTTTATATCTCAGACCAAGTGTCTCAAGGAAATGTTGAAGAAATTTGGAATGGAAGATTGTAAACCTATTGGAACACCTATGGTGACTGGACACAAATTAAATAGTAATGATGAGACAAAGTGTTGTTTAGAAAAAGTATAGATCTATGATTGGTGGTATACAATTTCTAACTCACACTAGACCAGATATTACTAATGCAGTTGGAATTGTGGCTAGATATCAGGTAGATCCTAAAGAAACACATTTTTTACTATGAAAATAATTTTTAGATATTTGAAAGGGACAATAGAATATGGATTGTGGTATGAAAAATCATATGATTTTACTCTACAGGCTTATACTGATGTTGATTGGGAAGGTAATATGGATGTCAGAAAGAGTACAAGTGGTGGTGCATTTTTCCTTGGGAAAATCCTATATCTCAGTTGAGCAAGAAGCATAACTGTATTGCTCAATCTACTACTGAGTCAGAATATGTTGCTACTGCAATAAATTGCACACAAGTTGTCTGGATGAAACAAATGCTGAAAGACATTGGAATAATTTTTGAAGAACCAATGGTTATCCTCTATGATAACACTAGCATAGAAAACATGTCGAAGAATCTTGTAATGCATTCAAAGACTAAGAATATTTCCATTAAGTATCATTTATTGAGGGAGAAGGTAGCAGAGAAAGAAATTAAAATGGAATACATTAGCACAAAGGAACAAATAACAGATATGTTTACTAAACCTTTGCCAAAAGATGCTTTTGAATATATTAGAAGCATGCTTGGGGTTATGGCCCCTCCTAGTGGTGACTGAGTGATGTTGGCATGCATCAATCCAGTGGCTTTTAGAGCTATATCATTATCTAGACTTGATGTATGGATCTATTCCTTAAGGGGGGGGGGGG
>MU227613.1:2225869-2267217 GCA_018584345.1 Thuja plicata | reverse complement strand
TATGTGAAAATCCCTACTATTTTGGGGAGATTTGTGTTGAGGATATTGAGAAGATTGTATTGAGAGGAGAAAGTATTTTTGAGTTGATTTTGGGTTGATGGATTTTCCCATATGTTTCCATCAATGCAAAAGGGGGAGATTGTTGGATGATATCAGTTTTTCGTAATGATCATACTGTTGATATTCATGTTTTGTCACTGATGTCAACATATGTTTCTGTGGAGAAGAAAGACTAGTTACTTAACTGGCAGAAGTGTATGGATACTATATGGATGATTCAGAATGATTGAAGTTGGATATATGAAGAAGGATGTATTTTGAACCTATTTCTAAGGTCTCTTGGCTCTATGTTTCATATTGCAGATGTTACAGTTGATTTGGTGAAGACTGGTTTCTAGACTACAACTGTGATGTTGGGTAGAGCAAGTCTCTATATTTCGGGTATATCTTTCTGATGAATATATTTTAGATAAAGAGAGCTTACTGGTGGAAATTTGACATATATTGGAATAATGGGTTGAGTTTGATTATTGTGTGATTACTGGTGATGTCAGCTATAGCATATATTCTGGAGGAGACCTATCTAGTGGCTGACTTCAGACATGTAGCATGTAAAATGAATTGTGAGCATGGATTGCGGATCTAGGAGTATATATGATGGAATGAATTTGATGTTTACTTTTTATAGGTACCATGTGTATCTTAGCAAGGGGTTATATAATTATTTGTATATTGGAAAGCCTTACTTGGCCAACCTAATCAATTATTTGTATATTGGGAAAGCTTAATTGGCTGACCAATAGATTTATTGTAACATGGTATATATGAGAGATATTTTATTTTGGAAAGATGTGGTAGAGATTGAAAAGGTAGAGAATTGTGGAAGATGCAAGGATTTTTGACTATTGGATGTAGAGCAGAGTTTATTATTATACTTCATTGGAACTGACCAAGAAAAGATAGTTGCTATTAGATAGTTCACTAGATTGTATATTCGCTATATACACTTGTTCAAATTGTGAATCCTTGAGGGTGGTTTTAACCTTATTTGAGTAGTATGCCTAGGAAGTAAGCCTACTACTTTTCTTGGCTCATAATAGGGTTTGTCTCCTAATAGGGGATGTGTACTATAATGTTGTAATAAGATCCTAACAGGGATAAATCTTTTAACAGGGATACTATACTCTCAGTAGATTATTTATGGGTTCTAACTCCCACCACGGTTTTACCTTTAACAGGGTTTCCTTGACAACAAGTATTGTGTTATGGTGTTGGCATTTATTGTATTATCATTTTCACTATAGTTTTGGTTTATAATATTAAAAGTTTAATAATCTATATTACAAATGAGTCACCCCCCCTCTCAGTTGTCTTGTGGACTATTATTCCTCACAGACCCAATATTCAATTTGGCACTGTGGACATCTCTTCAGCATGACTTGGGCACAAAAATCAATTTTAGTTCTACTTATCACCTAGAGACAGATGGATAGATAGAGCGGGTGAATCAGGTCCTTGAGGACATGCTTCACATGTACATGATGGATCAGTAGATGAGGTGAGAGGAATATTTGTACCTAGTTGAGTTTTCTTATAATAATGGGTACCATAGTTCTCTTGGCATGTCACCTTTTTAGGTCTTGTAAAGTAGACCGTATCATACTCCGTTGAGTTGGAATTTTTTAGAGGACTGAGTAGTTTTGGGTTCAGAGATGCTCCAAGATATGGAGAAGTAGGTAGTTTGTATTAGAGAGAATTTGGTTACTTCTTAGGATTGGTAGAAGAAGTATACTGATGCCTATAGGATAGATCGTCACTTTTATATTGGTGACCAGGTATTTTTGAGAGTTCGCCCGCAGAAGATCCCTATCCATTATGGGAAAGCTTGTAAGTTAGATCCAAATTTTGTTGGACCTTTTGAGATCCTTGAGAGGATTGGACCCATTTCTTATTGCTTGGTGTTTCCACCTAGCTTATCGCACACCCATGATGATTTTCACATTTCTTTGTTGAGACAATATATTCCTGATGTGAGCCATGTTCTTGATTGGGATGCTTTATAGGTAGAGGACAAGCAACTTTCTTTGGAGCCTATTTGTATTCTTTAGCATTGAAGGCTGACCCTCAGAGGTTGAGAGATAGAGAAAGTAAGGGTCCAATGGGACCCAAGTGATGACACTTCTACCACATGGGAGGATGCTTCACAGTAGAGAGATCTGTACCCATACCTTTTTTAAGGCTTTCAATAGTAAGCCTATACCTAGTGGGGGAGGATGTAGTGCCTCCCATGTTTTCATTCTGCTCCAAGGTTATTTTTATCAAAATACACTTTTTTTATTGCTGGTTTATTTGCATTATGAGATGCTTCGATGACTATACCTTATTTTGATTACCACTATCATAGTTATTATATGCTAGATGATGTCATTGTTTAGTTTGATCATATCTGAATGATGATGCAAGTGATGTGACATTATGCTTTATGATGATATCTAGGTTATTTTGTATTCATATTTTGATTGAGGAGTATATTGTTATTTGATGGATGTTATTTGGACTTCTAGTTATGGTGCAATTATGTTGTGGATAACTGTCTTGTATTTTCAATAATTATATGCTTAGATGACTGTAAATGGTTACTTAATGATTTAATTTTAATGTGTTATCATAAGATTATATATATGTTGTGATGTTTTAATGCACCGCCATTATGCATCTTTCCTATCGGTGCTAGTACAAAGTGAGATGGAGTTGTAGTCACTTACTTGCAAAATCTAATTGATGTCCCATTCTCCTTCACGTAATTATGTATCTGTTTGCACTTCAGCTATTAATATAGTTGGGTGGAGATACTTGATATTTTCTTCTTTACTAAATAGGTACTAGGTACATTCATCCTGAGTAAAGGATTTGAGTGTGTACCTATATCCCCGACAGTGGCACTAGGAGATAGTGACCTTGGTCGTCCATGTTGAGCTAATGTCGTCCATGTATGGGGGATGTATCCATAGTGTTGTTTTATTTAATAAAACCTGCAGTTATTGTGGTAAATCTAGATACATAATGCATTACGTGAATGGACCAGTGAGCATGTATGTGCATTTAGCGTTCCATAGTTCTCGCGGAAGTTATTTAATTAATATTGGTTTTATTGTTTTGGGGGATTTTAATGTTTGTTTTTATTTTATTTATTTCTGGCTAATTTGTCATAGTTGAATTCCAAATGCTTGGAATTATTATTTTTAACTATGGGGTTTTAGCCAATTAGTTTATTAAATTCTTTAATAATCTAATTTATAAGTCACTTTTTTAAAAGTGCTTATATGAGGTAAAAAGAGAGTTTTTACTGTACTTTTTCATTTTGGCAATTTGAGAATTTGAAGTTTTGCTCCAAAATCTTTTGGAGAAATTTTGATTTGTGCTCTGTGTGTTCAATCCATTTCTCATATTTTTGTGGATAGAGTCTCATCAAAATTGTGTCACAATTTCTCACCTTCTTGTGCATCCATTTCCATTTTTGTGATCTCTTCGCAATTTTCTACCCTTTTTTTTGTTTTTACCAGCCAGGTGAGGTAGGCCTTTCTCAATTTCACGGTTTGGATTCATTTTTGTTCATTCTTTCAATATTAGATTATTTGGGGGCTGAGAACTAGTGTTCCCCTCTATTTTCACACATTTCCATGACCTAGTTGGGTGGGCATAAGCATTTTAGTGATTTCTAACTTTAGAAATTGAAATTTTTCCTAGTTATGTTGTCATATTTTGCGTGTGTGCCTAGAATGTAAATTTTATTGGATTTTGGTACTTTGGGCATGTTTTAGAAATGGGTTTTTGGTTTTATTGAATTTTGATTAGTTTGAATTTAGGGCATTTTTGGCATCGTCTCATTTTGCGTGTCACCCAGTTCTTGGTTGTTGCGTTGTTGGTGTGTTTTGAGTTATGTTTTGGGTAACGTTTTCTATACAAACTCAGATTATGGAATTGGAATGGATAGAGGAATTTCTCAGTATCTTCTCATCCCAATCAGAAAGTGCTCTGTCACCGTGTTTTGGTAATTTTGGCCCTTTGGCCAATTTTTTCCATTTCCTTATTTTCTCTTGTGGTTTCCACTTGGATGTGCTTCCCGAGTGAGGGTTGTTATTTTACCCTGTTTCATTCCCTAAATCTAACCCCTTGTATTTAATTATATATTTTTGTTACCTGGTGATGGTTTTATTCACCCAAATGCATGTGAGTGTGCTATGTTGGATCTTGCAAGATCTAGACTCATAGATATAGGCCAGTTGAGTGGTTGATCATTGGGGGTTGGATTGGGAATTGCATTGCCTTCTAGCACTCATCATATGATGAGGATGGGTATGTATGGGTAGACATGTGGAGTGGCTTCTCATGATTATCCCAGCCCGTAAGTGGCTGAAAAGGTAACATGTAGAGGTTTTGATAAAGTGATAACCAAATAAACAGATGGGTAAACAAAATTAATAAAAGATAATAGTTTCATCTATATGGTATGTGACCTCCCAAGGGAGTTGATTTACCATACCATATGTCACTTAGGAGTACCAAGGGAAATCACTTGGGAGTACCAAGGGTGAGGGTTCAGTGTTTGATGATAGCCAGTCTCCTACGCGAGCTAGTATGAGGACATGGTATGAGTCCTCCTGCGGGAGTTGATTAACCATACCACATACTGCTTGGGCTAGTAACAACCAAGAAATGATAGTCTACTAGAATCCCTACATAATATCCTTAGCATGTTCTTATTAGTGGCCTAAATACAACATTGCATTCATGTTCATTATGTACCTTGAGTCATGCATTGATCGATGTTTGTGTAGCCTCTTACTTGGTTGTATTTTATGTGATTGTGGCTGGGTCATTATCTCCATTGAGCACAACGGGGTGGACATATGGGTACCATATGGTTGGGTGGAATTTCTCACCTATGCCACTACTGGGGATCAGTGTATAGAGATGATCTTCTTCTAGTTGCAAAATTAGAGCATGGTGTTCACTTTCTCTTCAAGTTACTTACAATTATTTATTGTAGTTTCTTACATTTATTTTTATGTAACTGAGATAGATATTTTAGATGTTTAGTTCCTTCATTTTTTTGTATTTATTCTTATGGGTAAATTTATTATTTACCTCCTTGATTTTTCTGCTTTTGGTACTCCCTGGTGTGGAGATAATTCCATTATTTTAGCTAGAAATTTCCTAACTTTTTGTCTTTGGCCGAAAGGGTAGTATCTCGTACGAGTAGCTATAGGCTCTCATATGAGTTTGTGTAGTTTGTTGTATGGGACCATATAGGGTCTCATACGATTTCCTACACACGTGTATCATCTATTGCAGGTACTTGTATGGAAACCCATGCATACTCATATGGGAAGTTGTACATACTCGTACGACACTCCTATGGGATTACTTGTATGGGGACTAGAGGGAATTTTAGTATTTTTTCATAGGACATAAGTTGGGTTTTCAGATACCCTTTTTACTGTTACACCTTCCCCAATGAGAATAGTTTGTGTATTGAATGTTTTTGCTTAAGTGCATGTTATCCGTAGTTGTGTTTGCGTTTAATCTGGTAAATGGGCTTGTATGACTTAATCATAGTAGGAATTGTAATTTGGGTTTAAAAAGAATCATTGTGGAATAACATAGTAATTGGATGTATCTTGTATGTTAATCATGTAGTCAACAATGTATGTTGGTGTTGGTTTGTGCTTGGGAGTTCTTGGTGTTGTGTTAGTATTCTACTTTGCGCTATGATATGGGTTATGTGTTTCCTTTAAAAAAATATATTGTTACCTTAGTATTGGTTTTATGCTTGTTTCCAAGGATTCCCAAGTGGGGCATTACACATAATATAGACAAAAATCTTTATCCTCAAACATGCTACACCTCCAAGAATTATACCTTAAACATCTACAAGATACTACAACCATCAGGTTGTCTAAGAACACAAAGAACACAAATACAAAAATGAAATCACAAATTGTGAGGTCAAAGACCAATGCAAACCAAAAAAATAAGAAGAAAATGATCTAGAAATATCCACATGCATCATGAATTACCACACCAATATCTCCATAAAAAAAATTATGGAATCATCAATATCTTTATACCATCACTCAAAAATACTAACAACAACAATTGTCAACCTTGAAAAATGACTTGCAAGCCACCAAATCATGAACCAATTGGATTGTGAATACAAATTAATGTCCCAAACATGCTACCAGATTTGTAAAGAAAAATATTACAATTTCGAGCAATGTAGATTAAAATATTGTCACCTCACAAAAACTGAAAAAGAAGTCACAAACCAAATACACATAACTCACTCAAATATTCATGTGAACCTATGAAAGTTGAGCTAATTTAACTATAGAAAATCCACAACACACTCTAAAATCCAAAAAAATCTAATCTTTAATATACATGCTACACCAAACAAATGAACTCACTGGACTTAACTACAACACCATCACAAACAGAGAAATTTTTTGACATCAATAACAACACATCTCAAACATCTCCTAAGAACATATTTTCACATTATTATAACACATGCATGCATGCATACATACATACATACATACATACATACACATATATTGGAATAATGGAATGGTGTGTACTGAGAGGGGAGGGGTGAATCAATACCCTTAAAAAGTTTTATCAATTAACCTTAGTAATATTTTCTTGCATTACCGACCATATTGCTTTTCTACCTTTTGCATGTAATATCATAACATAAATGCAAGTGCATGTAAAAAATCATAGAAAGATTCATGAAACATAGTTACACATAACACAAGAATTGGTAATGCTAGAAAACCCCTTTTAGAAGGTAAAAAATGTGGTAGGGATGAAACCCACAAAGCTTCACTATCTGCAGAATGGAAGGTGTCGGTTAAGGCTACAAGTTGTGATCACTTCTGATGATCTTACCCTATTAGGAGTAACATGTTAGAATTGTTAAGTCTACTCGGTTAAGATATTTTAGCAACACAATGTATGTGTGCACTCGGTTAAGAGATTTACAATAATATTGTTAAGTCCACCTTCTTAAAGGATTTCTTATATTCGCTACAATTGTTAGAGAGTATTCAAAAATACTTATGACCTGTTGACTTGCAATCTTGAATTTCGGATTGCAGATCCTTAAAGTTCACAAAAACAATATCACCTTACTACGATGAATAATACCTCCATTCTTCTTGGTAACCTTGAATATAGTTATTCATAACTAAATTCTTCCTTTTGTGTCCTTCTGCATGAAACTCTTTGTCTGATCCATAGATGCCTTGTCCAGCTACAATCATCATGTTCTTGAATGATTATACATCTACATATATAAAAGTTTTGACCAAATTAGGTTTCATGATTTACAAGAAAAACTCTATGATCAAAGGTTTACAACTTGACCTTGATCTCCTAGTTTGCATGTTTACAATCAGTTAGACTAATTAAAACTATTACTTATGCTTTACTTGATCCTCAAGAAATGGTTTTATAGCTAAGCATAAGCTAATTTAAAAATAAAGTGCTTTAGCTGACGTGTATCTCAGATCCACTTTTCTTGGGAATAAAACTTTCTCTCGGTAGACTAGTGCTCGGTATGCTCTATAGACTATGTTCTCAGTTTACTCTTTGAACTGTCTATCCGTGATAATGCTATTGGTGTTCAATTATTTTGGTGATCATTATGGCTGACTATTTCAATGACCTCTACACTTGACTGAATGCTGTCACTCAGTGATCATGTAACCGATGGTTCAAAAACTATTTCCTTGTATACTAATGACAACTTATGATCCTTTAAGGATTATCAATCTCCCCCTTTGGCATTAGTATCAAAAACTGATATCTGCAAAGTGATATGTTCAGTATATACACCAAGTGTTTACCTTGTCAATGACTCCCCCTATGTGCATGCCTCGGTACAGTGTATGTACATGTTTCCTCCTTTGTGTATTTCCCTCTGACATGTTTTCCCCCTTTGTAAGGTATATACATTTTCCCCTTTTTAATGTATACATATATTTTCCCCCTTTTTTGAAAATAAGGACAAAGGTGTAGTACTTACATCTTGTCAAATATGTGTGCATGGGATTTTTGAATGTCTTCCATTTGCTTTTCCCATTGCTCCTTGAGGTGATCAAGGGTCATGTGCTCCAAAGTGATTCTGGCATGCATTTCATAGATACTCTTAGTGACTGACATTTCTGGGGTGGCCATTAATGTCTTTATCAAAGTCATGTGTTTCAACAACAATGTGAGATTAGGGAGTAACATAGCTTGGAGCTTGGTTACCTCATCTATGATTTTGCTTTCAGTCTTTTTTATCTCAAGTCTCAACTATTTTGATTCTACAATCTTCTCATAATGCAATTGGAATGCATTTTCCTCGATTGTGAGACTTTGTGCACTAGCTTTAAGATATTCATCTATTTTATCTATCTTTCCACTATGCTCTGTAGTGAGATTCTCTAGTGTGCATAAATTTTGAACTATGTTAACTACTTATGATATTATTGGTTCCAATGTAGTTACTAGCTCAAAAAATTTCACCTCATTTTCTGCCACTTCTTGGCTGATCTTCTCTGTGAGCTTGTAGTGACACTTCTCAACTGCACCTTCCTCAATTACCTTGTCAGATTCTACATATCTGTGATGTTATGGCCTCGGTAAGAATTGCTAGTTGATCAAGTATTGGTGCATTTTGATCAATCTGAGAGTCAGGTACTATTTGCAATAGTATTTCCTTTGTAGTATCTAGGACTTGTGAATTTTTGTGCTCCTTCTTGAGCTTGTCCTATATTTTCACACACACATTTTTGGTGCATAGTTTATCCCACTTCTCCCAACTACCACCATCAACCCCACATCTCCCCTCTAGGCAGCGCATCCACCTCCCACACCCACTATCATCTCCCTTCTCTTAAACGTCTCCCCTACTCCTGCAACCCATGCGTTGTCTATTCCCCCATGCGACACTTCCCCACCTCCAAAATCTTCCCTCCCACAAATTCTCCTCCTTCCACTTCCCTCCACTCCTTCTGCTGCTTCCTCTGCGCTATTTTAACCCTCCTCTACCACTTCAATAGTTGGCGGCTCCTCTACAAACCCACCTCCACTTCCATCCACCACCTCACCTCCAAACAACTCCTCCAAAACCTCTCCCCCGTGCTTCTTAAGAAGAGACCACTTCATCCCCTCTACTCAGCCATGCATTCCAAACCCTCTATGCCAACTAAAAACCCTACCTCTGCCTCTGCTCTTCCCACTAGCTACCCTAGCACCACCTCTACTCACAATGGGAGTCTAAAATTTGACAGCCATTTAGAGGCCAAAATACAGTGGTTACTGCATTTCTATGACGACCTTGTGACCATCAAAATTAACATAGGGGTTTGATGATGTTAGCAAGATTTTGATTTTTTAGCCTTCACCATATGTGTTTTAATATTTGCAACTCATATTCAAACCCCCATATCTTGATCTTATTAGCTCCTCTTTTCAAGCATTTTTTTAAAATTTGGGGTAGAATTTTGTAACGATCATTGAGGTGGAGTTATTTTTTGGTTTTTCTCACTAGATTTCTTAGGAATTACACTTTTTGATGACTGTACCTGCCTAATCCTACATTTTGTAGATTCTGGAGCTTCGTATGGTAACCTTTTTGAGTGCATTTTTTTTGAAAGTGCGTGATTTCTCATCTAGTTTCTGAATATGCAATCAGATTTATGATTTTTTTATTTTTCTAATGCTGACGAGTTTTGGGCTTTGTTGTTCTCTAGATTATCTTATTGGTTTCAGCCTAATAGTGGTTTGCAGGATGTTGAAAAAGAAGACTAAAACACAAACTACTAACGAATCATTTGCAAGTTTCCTTTATTGATAAAATGCTTAACATTGTGCTTTCATGTTGTTTTTGTTTTATTAAAATAGGAATGCACATGCTAAAATTTTTAAAATGAACTTCTATTTGGTGTTTAAAGGATGACAATAATGTTAGGAAACAATGCTATCACCCTTTTAGGATGATCAGAAATCCATAAACATTTATTGTCATTTTCCATTTGAGATTTGCAACTTTAGAGGGCCTGTCCAAGTGGGAAAAAATACTCACCCTTGGAGAATGACCCAAGTGAGATCAAGCTAACTCCAAGATTCTTCGACTCACTATAATAAAAAAACTTCCTTGAGGCCAAAACCTCAGAAGATAAGTGGCATTTGAGCTTATAATCGGCTCTCACCTAACACAAAGTAGGGCCTTCGGGTCTCAATCACGTATCGTGAACTGCTTGTGCTAAGGTTCTTTGTGAGGTTAGCAGCCTGAATCATGCTTGCATAGACATGGAGGATATGCTTAAATGAAGACCCTTACTAAAACCTTTTCAGCTAGTGGCCAAAATCCTTTTCTACTTGTTGATACGAGCATTATGAGACATGCATGCCTAAGAAACCTCTCATGTACCCCTCTTGTTGAGATAGTAAATTTATCAGGATCCTAAAATCTTGAGAAATTCAAAGCTTGGTAGGCCCAAGAAGTGTGTGCCATGGAGGGGAGCCAGTGCTAACAAGCTTCTAACTATCCAACTTGAATGGGTATTTTATTATAAGAGGATTCAAACAAGTATTGTCCTTTTCTTTCCACCTAGAAATAGGGTTTGCTTGATGTGATTGAATAGATAAGGGCTTCTTGATGTGTCTTGCATGAGTGAAACATCAAAACAATCAACACAAACATCAAAACATCAAATCAAACTTCAAAGCTATCAACGATTCAAAATCTACACTCTCGGTGTTAACTGTCAACTCTTGTCTGCATTTCTGCATCTTCTATCAAACTCTGGAAATCTATCAACTTGTTGTCCAATTCTGTAATCTACTGTGAAGGTTTAGTCTAAATTTTCACAAATTTGTGTTCTCATCAACATCATCACTAGTATGTTTTTTACTGCAATTTGTTGATAGTCTGACTTGTTGTTGTTTCAGAATCTGATTTCGATGTGCTAGTCCAAGTGACTTGTTAATTTAATCATTTTTTCTACGATGTCCTTATCTTGAGTTGTGAGAGTAGGTTTGTTAACCTTGAATCAAGATCAGAGTCATTGCTTCTCTCTCTTAGTTGGACTTTATCTCCTATGTCCTTTGGTATTCGACTTAATCAGCACTTTAGATATCACTTTAGCACTTGACAGTCAATCAACTGATTCATCATACCTCCTCTTCAATCTTCTATGCAAGAGCGTCAACCCGATCTTACAATGTCTAAAAGAAAATGGGCTAAACCTTATGGTCCTAATAATGCACAAGAAGAGATTCTTATGGCAGCTTTAGCAAAATAGCTTGAAACGTTGAAATCTAAAATCTAGGAATTAAAGGGGGAAAATAATACACCATTCAATAAATCCTCATCAAGATCAATCTATCCTTTTCTATTTTATCATGATCAAGCGAGTGGCTCCAAAGCCCTAAAAGCGGTAGAAAACAACACAAAGTCTACCTCCAAAGGGATTAGTAACCCCATGAAAGAAAAACCTTGGGTTAAATGCAAGAGGGACTTCACTCCTTTGGGACAATCTTATGAATCAACATTCAATGAACTTATAGAGAATGAACTCATCACATTACCTCAAGCCACATCACATGGATTAAGATTCTTGAGTATCTATTATGCATATCATCTACACAATGAGCATAAAACTTCATCTTGAATGGAGTTGACACATAAAATCCAAGATCTCATAGATGATGGCATAAACGATGTGGAAAATCCTAATGATTCATCTAATCTCAAGCATGATCAATGTCAAGAATCCATGTCTAGAAATGGTTTGCATATCAAATCTACTTCTTCCACCATTCATCCATCTCCTAAAGCTTCAAAACCAGCCACACCAACTCTATCAACAAATGCTCCTAATGACGACTATGTCTACTCTCAAGGACTATCTCTAAAAGAGATCGAAGCTAATCAGCATACAACTGCAATTCTTTCTCAGGATTCAAAGATCATATACCTAAAGCATTCATGTGCTTCAATTCTTATTATGCCTATTCCAAATGATTGTCCATCATCCTATCAAGAACCCCCTAAGTAGATAAAAACTCCTACCTCATCCTTCAAAGTGGCTCCATGTCAAGAGGGCAATCCAAAGTGTGAAGAAACAAATATCAATAATAATCAAGATCAAGCTACCATCCATCCTTATCCAATGGTTGACCAAAGTCACAAATCTCAAGTGTCTCATGATGATTTCATCATCCCCTTCCATTTATTCCCAGAAGAAACTCTTACATCTCCTATATCTTATCCATCTCCCAAGCAAGATCAAGATATCCTTTCTGGCATCTCTAATGGGCCTATTCAAAATCAAGAGAAAGGTACCCTTTGTACACCATCTAAAGATCATTGTCAAGATCAAAACATCCCATCATCTCCTTGTCATGATCTTCCATATCCACCTCAATAAAACATTGTTCCTCCAAATCCCTTGCAGAAAAATGAATCCACTCAAGCTTCAGTTGCTCCTATCAAAATTGCTCCTATCAAAGCTACTCATGCACCTATTGATATAAAGGTGAATTCAAAAGAGAAGAGCCTTGGTCATGCGGCTCACTCTAAAGATGTTGATATTCCTTCCACACCTTATATCCCTCCATTCAAACGTAAGCATTATCCTTCACAATCCTCTAAGTCCATCCTTGGTCCTTATATCCCAAAGATAAAACCTTCAAACCTTCCATCTATATTGGTTCCTTGTATCCCTCCATCCAACATATCTCTCACTCCTAGTTTGTCATCCACTTACCCTATCTCCTATCAAGATCAATAAAGATACGCATCTTTTAATGCTCCCTATCAACAAATCCATATAAACTAGTCATATCATCCCTATACATCCACACTCCACAAGTCTTTTGAAATAAATTTTGATGTGCAACGAAGAAATCCAAAATCAAAGAATCCACTTACATATGAAGATCACTATGTCCAGTCTAATTGACATGTAATTACAAAGAAAAACGAAATATTTAGGAGACCACAAAGGTCCATTGAGAAGAGAATAATATCAAATAATATATGGGTTCCTAAATCCATCATGAAAGAATTACATTCTCAATCTAAGAAAAGAATAATATCAAAGATAATATGGGCTCCTAAATCCATCAAGGAAGAATTGCGTTCTAAATCATCCAAAAGAAAAGGAAAATCAAAATCTATGTGGATTCCCAAGTCTCTTCCAAAGGACTTTGATACAATAAGAAAATCAAAAGTTATGTGGATTCCCAAGTCTCTCTTAAAAGGCTTGAACAAAAAGGAAAAGTCAGAGTTGGCATCCAAGCTTCCAAAGTCTTCCACTCATCTCCATCTAAACATCCCTCATCTTCTAACTCTATTTTGGGTCCTCGTGTCCCAAAATCCATTACCTTGAATACTTCACCCCCTTCTCCATCTATCTTGGATCCTTGTGTACCAAGATCCATATCCACTCATAAATCAAATCCTCAAGCTATTCCATCCATTTTCCTCCATTCGTCCACTACCCTTCAAGGGGTGTGTCAATGTAGATCTTATCACCATACCCTATCCAATATCCTGCACCTACCTCTTACCCATCTATCTCATATCCTTCCATTCCTCTTATCTAATCCATCACATAAATCCTTGGCTACCATCTCCCTTATCATCCATATCATTCTTCTCTACCATCACCTTATCAGCATCTTTGAACATACTTTCAACAACCTTGGCCTATCATAACATATCTTTCAAAGGAGCACTATCTAAAGATCAAGAAGCTTAAGTTCCTCCATAAAATCAAAAAGTACAAAAAAAAAGAAATAAAGAAAAAGTGCCTTGGTGAAAACCTGGTAAACAGGCACCTTGGTAGCAAAAGTAGAGGTAAATCAATCCATCCTATGGTGAAAACCACTTATTGTGGTGCCTTGGATAAGTATCATGATGAAAACCTGGCAAATAGGCATCATGCATAATTCCTCCTACTTGAACTCTTCACTTGGGGGCAAGTTCCTTCCATGTCATCTTATCCATCATATCTTACATCCATCAAGCCCATGAGCATCCATGTTCCTTTCGCTGATCTTGACAAGGTTGAACATATCCATGAGCATCATGCATCCTTCCATTCATTATCCTTTCCATCAGCCTATTCACTTTCTCTCATCCATGGCACCCTATCATGATCTTTCTTATCCCAAGCCTATCCTTCCTATCTCTTAGCATTCCTACCTAATCCAAAAACATTCACTTATACCTCCATCACCCTTTATCCTAATTGTGCTATCATAGATATATCCTATGTAATTAACCCCTTGGTCTTGATCAAAATTGAAAAAACAAGTTATTATTAGTCTCTTGACATGTCCTTTCTTTTGGACCACATGTTTTTCATGACATCAAGTCATTATCCCATATGCTATCCAACATCACTCCATGAGCCTACATTGCTATATTCATTTTTTCCCTAGCTTGGGTAATCTTGAGGAGACTATCTTTCAGGGTTGCATTCACCCTCTTCATCCATCATTGTTTATTCGCCTCATCAATCAACTTTCTAATCCATCTATCATGACCTCTACCTTACTAGACATTGGGGGAAAACCAATATGATCTTGCTTGAGATCAGTTAATCTCTAAAAAAATCTAAAAAATGGAAAAAGTCCTAAAAAAATGAACATCTTGGTGAAAACCTAGCAATAGGTCCTTGATGCATCAATCAAAAAAAAAAAGAGAGAGAGAAAAAAAAATCAAAAATGGAGCAATCAAATTGAATTTTTCCTTGTAGTATGAGTCAAGTCATTCGTCGCCATTTTCTACTAGGGGCATGAGTCCCCAAATTAGATCACATCTTTGGATTACACCAGAGTTAGTAATCTTGTCATTTCTAAAGGACAACTTGCTACAGACACAAATAGGTGTTTCTCAACACCATAATCGAAAGTGTTTATTAACACTATCTTTGGACGCATCTATGTTTCTTAACACACATTGGATACCACAAATGTAAACAACATATTGATAGAAATCAAACACATTACACTCACAAGAATGACGGTGTTTCTCAACACCTCATACATATACACATCCAAAAACTTTGAAACTGGCTGAAGTATGCTGAACTTATCTAAGTTGTATGTTGTCTGTTTTCATTGATTTTTGTTAATCTTTTCTTTGTTTACTACTTGTTGGTGTGGTCCCGATGATCTAGCAACATCAAATAAACTGGGTGTATGTGATAAGAGCTCCTTCATTAAGGTGGAAAAGCCTCACATCCCTTGATCCTATTTATTTGTACACCAAGGTGAGGTCAGAACTATCTCCTTGACTGTTATTGCTCTACTTGTTTACACAAGATCGCACTCATGGTTATCTTGGCTTGGAATGCCTCAATACTGGTGTACTCTTGCAACATCAACTGGAAATAATGTTAAGGTCATTTTGGCTTTTGTGCCCTGATGCTTACATTAGTTTCTCATATCTTATCTAATGAAATTCATATTCATATTCTTATGGTCGCAGTGGCACAGCAAGGATTGTATCAACTTCGATGTTCCAAAAATGCTCAATGATGAAAAATCTCAATGCTAAAGGTCTAGTGACTACACCTTAGGTTTTATTCATGTTAGTCTTGCATCTGCATCTACATCTTCTTGGTGTCTAAATCTGCATAATATCAATATCTCTCTCTAATGTGAAGGATCTGAGATTCTTATCGATCAATCTTCCTTTCGTCAAGTGTTCAGTTGTCCGTGAACATGACACCCCTTGCTAATTTGACTGTCCTAATTCCATTTTTAGGACTAAAATTAAAATCTGAAATTGACTACTTGCACAACCAATAGAAAACTCTCATGATTTTCTTCTAATCAATCGATGTATCATACTTTTGGTCAAATCTCAATCAAATAGGACCTCTCATCAAGTACACCTTATTTCCTAACCATGTGGGACCCATTTCTAATCAGATCAGTTTCTTCCTAAATTGTCTAATCAATCAAATTGCTTCTCATCACTGGGGCACCTAGCCATATTTCAATTTCTCTCCTGAGGGGGAAGGATCAAGACATCAACATTCCAGTGATCACATCCTCAATCAAAACCCCATCGCTTGGGGCATCTCAGCTTCATCGCACCAAATCAAGTTGAGATCATCTTAAATCAAAGACAACCTAATCAATGGTCTTATACAGTGGTCAATACACCTGAAACTAGACAAGATCAGTCTTATATGAGCTATTCATTATTGAAACAAGATACATTGATCATATTGGCTTCATCGCTTCAAATCAAGTCAATTTGCTTGCTAATCAAATCTCTTAATGGTAATCAGTTTCATCACTTCAAATCAAACTGGTTATTCATTCAAACCATTCAAAAGGTTTAAGAGTTCCTAAAATATGTTCAGTTTCATTGCTTCAAATCAAGCTAATCATTCTCGTAGTTATCTTTTGATCGATCTTCGTCCAATCAAGCTTGGAGTCGGTCTTCTCCTTCAAAAGAATGGTTTCATCACTTCAAATCAAACTATTATGGGTCTTCTCATTAACAGGTCTTTGAATCAATGCACTGATCACACATCATTTCAAATAGGGGCAAATGTAATCACCTAAAAATGGTCATCTAAACCGTAGACCCCCAATCTCAACATTTAATCAAGAAACCCTAATCTTGATTATTCTAAGTCCTAAATCAAACAGGCAAGTCATCAAATTCAAACTGATCTGACCTAAACCCTAGGTCCTAATCAATCACCATACTTGATTAATTAATTAATTCCTTAAGTCATAATACATTGGCAAATAAACCTTATCTTAATTATTTAATTAATATTCTGATATATTAATTAAATAAAATTACAAAATTGTCAATTAAATAAAAAAGGGAATTAAATTAATTAATAAAAACAAATATGCATTCAAAATCATTTAAATTATTAAAAATGCATATGACATCATCAAATCCAGTTAATTGATTTATCATTTTGGAAACAATCCAGTTTCACTCAGTTAACTAATTCTCCACTATTTATCATCTTGGAAACATTTTAGTTAAGTGAGAACTGAATATGGAAGTTTCTAGAAAGACTGATCAGTCAGTTCAGTCAACTGACTCTCTCGACCAATCACATTGCTTGCACATGGATTGTGATTCTTTAATTGAATCTGAGCCACTCTTTTCTTTTGATCTCAACCGTCGATTCGAGAGAGATTTCTATAAAAGAGAAACTTATTTCCTTCACAGGGATCCAAATTTTTATTATCATTATTATGCTGCATTTTGCATTTTAGCTTTCCTTTTAATTTTCTTAGTGTTAATTGTTAATTTGTTTCAAGCATGCAAATCTAACTTAGAGCACACTTTAATTTTGGTGTTTTAAAATAAATCTTACACAATTCAATTTGGTGCTCTTAAAAGTGAATCATAAGTAGCTTGGATTAAAACAAAATCTGCATCCTGCATTATCATTTTAGATCATTTAGATTAAATCCTTCATTTAGGTTATCGGTGTAGTCACTAAGTTAGCGATGACTTGAGAGCAAGCTCATACTCCTGCCTACTAGAAGGCAATGGATTAGTTTAGGTTAGCATAGTTGTTTAATGTTTTCAGATTTCTAGATGTTCTAACCTGCTAATCATATAAGGATCTATTGAAGTGTGTTTTTTTTGTGTAGCTTGCAGGTACCCATTTTCACATGCACATGTCCTATATTGCCTTTCTTTTGCATAGTTCTCCATATTTGGTCAATGACTTAGGATCTAGTGTCCTTGGATCATAGTCGGGTATATTTATTATTTCATCCAGTGTGACCGGTGCTTTACTCTTCTTCTTCTTCTTCAGTATGGTGTTGGAAGCAGGGGAATGTACTACCATAGCAAGTTCCTTGACTGTCTCTTTTGATTTTGGTGATTGTGTGGGAGGTGTGGTGCCTTTGGTATGCTTCTCGATATTGACCTGTTGGTCAGTAGTAGATGTCTCTACATCAACCTTGTCTTTATCTACAACCTTGTTTACCTCTCCTGTGTCCTTGGTAGTGGCATCACTCGGTGCTTCCTCTCCACTTGTATCTTTCTTCTCCTTTGTTGTATCTTTTTGCTCCCCATGCTCATCACCTTTTTCCTCGGGTGTTTCCTCCTTTTCTTCATTGATTATATTGATAGCTTGTATCAATAAAGGCATGTTACCTAGTACATTTTCCTGTGTAACATCGGTTGTCTCCTTTTTCTTTGTTTTCTCGGTGGAAACATTTACATCTTCATCAATCTTGGGATCATCATCAGAATCAATATTTGTTATATCTTTGATTGAGATATCTGATGTTTCCTCTAATGATTGTAATATTTGAGGTACATTATCCATGGTCTTACTTGCCTTTGTTGTCAAATCAACTAGATTGACATCCTCGGTATCATTGATGAAAATATGCTCAAGGCTCGGTGTGGCCTCCTTATCCTCAATGTGAGGTGTCTCAGTTAGAGCCAATACCTCCTTAGGTGGATTAAATATTTGTGTCCAAATCTTATTGCTTTCTATATCAAGCTCCTCTAACCTGTCTTGCAGGACTTTGTATGCTCTTGTCTTAGCTGAAAATTTATTTTCTTGTTCTTGCATTGTTTCATCAATTTCTTCAACTATGGACTCAGGTGGCATGAATGTAACTAGGGAAATTTCCCTTAGCTTTTTCTCCATGTGCAGTGCATAAGTTCACCTGGCTGATATCCTATCATTTAGCTCTTGTGGAATATGACTAACAAATTGTAGAGGTACATACTTGAATTTTAACATCATTTTGATGATTGATTCCTCTAATTTATTCTGGTCCTCCTTAAACACATTTTCCCACTGTCTAATCTTATGTTGTGATATACTTTGTGTATTGATGATTGAATGTACAATCTCATCAATTATCTTAGGTATCTTGGCCTTTTCTACTTTGATTATTTGTTCTCTTTCATCCCTGGCAGTATCATCCTTGTCTTCTTTTCCTCTTATATATTTCCTTCTTTTCCTCGGTGTTGATTTCCTGGTTTGAGGCTTTCTTTTATGATAAGTCCTCACAGTACCTTTCTTTACTGGTGGTGATTCTTCCTCTTTTGTAGTCTTACTCCTTTTTCTTGATGCAACTATTACATTTGTAACCTTTGCTTTCTTGGCTGTTGGTGCATCAGATTTAGTAGACTCAGAGACACTTAACTCTTTTCCTTCACCGATGGGTGACTGTCCCTCGATGACATCTTGTTCCAATTCTTCATCATTTACCAAAAGTTTATTTTGAAGAGTATTGATTATTTTTGTCTTCTTTTGGTCAATCTTGTTCACTACTAAGCCAGTCTTGATTCTAGAATTGGCTTCCTCATATGTGCCAAATTTTCTCAATGATTTGTCCACTGGTTCATTCAATAAGGCTTCAATAGCCTTGGTAGCCTGATCAATGTTGATCTCATAGTCCAATGGTGGTAACCATGTTGTTCTTGGTACAACTGGTTTGATTAGAGTGGTGTCGGTGTCCACTATAAAATATATGTCATCTTTATATTGTTCAACCAGATGTGCATGGATTATCATTCTCTTCTGCATTCTATCTTTGAAAGTGGTGAAGCATGCAACCATTATAGATGTGAAGTTTTCCCTAGTGACTTAATAAATTCACTAATTTGTGTAGTTATAGGTTGGGTTGTGTCCCAAGTGACATTACTGATAGAGGGGAAGAAATTCTAAAAATAGAAGAATTTTCGCATAAAGAGGGAACCAAAATTACATGTATTAGATCTGGCTGATCTAATTATTCTCATATTCTCCTCTAGTTGCTTCAGTAGCAACTCAGATAAGTCCAGTTGAAGTCCCTTCTTCACAATCTTACAACAAGTGTCAACTTCTCCACAAGCTATGTTGTTCATTCTGCTAGCCTAGAATATCTTGTACCTAATCGCACATGCACCAAATCTAATCTTGGGGTCAATAATTGTATTGAGTTTCAGCTCTCTTTCATCCCATTCTTCCTTAGTTAGTTTTTCAATCTCGGGGCGTGAAGGATGCTTTAGGGATTTTTCCTTTTTCGTGATGGGATAACCTGTTACAACATGAATCACATCCTTTGTGATCAGTTTTGGTTCATCCAACCACATTTTTCTATCATGTACCTGGATAAGTACAATGCTTATCCATTCAGTCTTGAACTCTCTCAAGAATAGTAGGGCATTGGTTAAACCTTTCACCTCAATGTGCTTGTGTTCATCTTTCAGGATTCCATGTGTGCATAGCTTCTAGTAAGCTTCTTCAATTTTAAGATCTCTGATCTCTGCAACCTTGCAGTGGATGTATGTGCGGATATCTTCAACCACAAAAACCCTAGGAGGTATACGTGACAACGCTCCCTTGTCATTGGGTTGAGTAGCAACCTCAGGGAAAAACTTATAGTTAGGCTCCTCATAGGTTGTGTTCTTAATCAGGTTGATCTTCTTGTCATTTGTGTTTTTGATCTTTGAGACTCGTGAGGTAGTTTCCATTGTTCATGAAATTAGGGCATCTTTTCAAATGAACTGAGTGCTTGGTGAGTCTAGATACTCACTTGATCTTCATTGTGGATGATTTAAATCTGACGGAGTAGCCTTTGAATCTGTTGTGAATTGTTCTGCAATCTTGTCTCTCTTAGTCTCTCTTCTTCACTCTATTGTTTTCTCTTTTTTTCTTGGTGAATGAATGAGTTCTTTGTTTCCCTATTTATAGAGAATAACCTAAGTGGTGCATTTAATGCTTCAACTACCACTCGGTTGATGAAACAAAGACGCTCAAGTATCATACCAAAGTCTTCATCCTTGGTGAGTATACAATGCTCAGGGGTAAGTGACAACTTGGTTGTACTTTTTACATGTTCACCGATGGTGCTTGGTATGTAGTGAATACTTTATTGTCTTTCACATGTTTACTGAAAATGCTTGGTTTATATTGACAACTTGGTTGTTTTTCATATGTATATTGATGATGCTCAGTGTGTATTGACCGACGAGACTAGATTCACAAATTCATAACAAGTAATACCATAGTACATCTCCATTCATACTAATTTGGCATATTATCAATGAATATTGGAGCTGATGTAAAATATAGCTTTGTACAGTGCAGTTCCATACTTAATTGTATTACTTAGGTGGGGGTGGTGGAATCACCAGATCCATTGGATGAGGTGTCACCAACTATGGTGCTTGGTCCAACATCATCTTTGATTGAATCTTTCCTCCACATTTGATTCCTCATTATCCTGATATATTCAATAGTATTTCTATTTGAAAAAGTGCTTGACTCTTTCACTCGGTCTTTGTAGTCCTTGCTTAGGTGATCGACCTTATGATAGTGTAAGCATGCCATTCTAGAGTTAGTCCAGCTTCTAGACCTTCGTATCCATTTCCTCATGTAGTTTGCAGCTATGTGTCTAGATCTACCACATGCTGTGCAATTTACCCATGTGTTGTAATCCTAAACATATGAGTTATCAACTCTTCTTGGTTTATAAGAATTTTCTCACTCTTTAGGTTTCCAAACTTTCTTTTTCTTTTTCCTGCATTCATGGGATGTTTGGCCATACATTTTTCAAGTAGAAAAATATTTTTCCATGTATGATTCCTTCTCTAGTTTTTTTACCTTAGATTTACATTCATGTGCTTTGTGTCCATGCTTGTTAGAGTTATGGCCTTTCCCTTTAGCTTTTCTCCTGCAAACATTTGATGTATGGCCTGGTTTTCCACAATGATTGCATGATTGCTTCCTTGGTATTGGATTTGTGTAGAAATATCTTTGATCATCTTGGTTTAATGATTATCCATGCTCAGTATACCCTAAACTGTTATTATTGTTGAGTCTTCTTTGTCCATTTAGAAAATCATCCATTCTTTTTGTGTTTCTTCATCTTTCTTGATCATATCATTATGTTGTTTCTGAATCCTTGCTTCATGCTTTTTTCTCATTTATATCTCTTAGTTCACCAATAGCTTCCAATTTCCCATTAAGTCCTATGTTCACTCGATTGGCCTCATGAATCACAAGAACTATTTGATTGGTCATCTCAATGTGATGTTCAGTAAGTCTCTATATCTCAGTTTCTTTCTCTTGCATCTTTTCAGTGATCTTCCTCCTATCATCAATATCTAATGTTCTTTCTTGTTAAGCTTGTCTAGCATTATTCATAACATCAATTATTCTTACCATCTGTGTCTCTTGACCAATTTTTAGTACCTTCACTTGTTCAGTCAGATGTTGATTGATTTCATTCAAACTTGTAATGCTTCCTTCAGATGTGTCAGATGTATTACCTTATGTAGATCCTGATGAATCAAATAAATTAGGTATCTCTTCTTCATGATAGTAAGTTTCATTATAGCAAGATGCCATGAATTTTCTCTCAACCAATAATTCTTTCATCTTTTTTTCTTGCTTCTTTGTATTTCTCAAAGAAAATTTGTATCTCAAACTTCTAATTCTCAATATTCTCATAAAGATTATACCTTTCCATTGTATGATATTTTCTCTCAAGTGATTAAAATTTTCCAAATAAGAGATCTATCTCTGATACCAATTGTTGGAATAATAAAATGGTGTGTACTAAGAGGGGAGGGGTGAATCATTACCCTTAAAACTTTTTATCAATTAACCTTAGTAATCTTTTCTTGCTTTACCGACCATATTTCTTTTCTATCTTATGCATGTAATATCATAACATAAATGTAAGTGCATGTAAACAATCATAGAAACATTCATGAAACTTAGTTACACATAACACAAATTGGTAAAGCAGAAAAAACCCTATTAGAAGGTAAAAACTGCAGTGGGGATGAAACCCACAAAGCTTCACTATCTACAGAATGGAAGGTGTCAGTTAAGGCTACAAGTTGTGATCACTTTTGATGATCTTACCTGTTAGGAGTAACATGTTAGACTTGTTAAGTCTACTTGATTAAGATATTTTAGCAACACAATGTATGTGTGCACTTGGTTAAGAGATTTACAATAAGGCCATTAAGTCCACCTTCTTAAATGATTTCTTCTATTTGCTACAATTGTTAGAGAGTATTCAAAAATACTTATGAATTGATGACTTGCAATCGTGAATTGCTGATTATAGATCCTTTAAGTTCACAAAAACAATATCACTGTACTGTGATGAATAATACCTTTGTTCTACTCAGTAGCCTTGAATCTAGTTTCTCATAACTGAATTCTTCCTTTTGTGTCCTTCTGCATGAAACTCTCTGTCTGATCCATAGATTTCTTGTCCGGCTATAATCATCATGTTCTTGAATGATTATACATCTATATATACAAAGGTTTTGATCTAAATAGGTTTTATGCTTTACAAGAAAAACTCTATGATCAAAGGTTTACAACTTGACCTTGATCTCCTAGTTTGCATGTTTACAATTAGTTAGACTGATTAAAACTATTACTTATGTATTACTTGATCCTCAAGAAATGATTTTATAGCTAAGCATAAAGCTAATTGAAACTAAAGTTCTTTAGTTGACGTGTATCTCAGATCCACTTTTATCGAGAATAAAATTGTCTCTTGGTAGACTGGTGCTCGGTATGCTCTATAGACTATGTTCTTGGTTTACTCTTTGAACTGTCTGTCGATGATAATGCTATCGGTGTTCACTAATTTTGGTGATCACTGAGCTTGATTGTTTCAGTGACTTCTACGCTTGACTGAATGTTGTCACTCGGTGATCATGTAACTGACAATGCAAAAACTATTTCCTTGTATACTAATGACAACTTATGATCCTTTAAGGATTATCAACATATATTTATGTATACTATCCTAAAATATTAGCACCCATTATTGGATGTGTTTAGGACCTATTAGACCTCATTTTAGTGATTTTAAGATTTGAATGTCTTTATTCTTGATTTCCTGCATCTTTCATTTTATCTTCCTAAAATTTTTTACACTTCCCAAGACCCATATCAATCTTTAATATAGCAATGCTAGGAATAAGTTGAACTAATTTGGCCTTGTCCTAGACAACGTCAACCAAATTCAACCTTTTCCTAGGGCATCGTGATTAAGTGGGATACCAACCCAATGCAGAGGTTTTTATTCTTGATCTTTATCTATGGTCAAGCTAGAAATATTGAATCCTGAAATGAGTATAAAAGAGGTCTTTCTCCTCTCATTTTTACATCCACTATCTATATGCAATTCTTACATGATCTCAAATTAAAGAGCAATCAATTGATCAAGTGCAAGAAATCAAGCATTCAAGTTATAAAATTGAGGATTTTGATTCAAGATTTGAAGGAAAGCATCCATTTAAAGATCTCCAAGTCTTCTTCCATTCAATAAAATTAAATATTTTCTTATTGATGCAAATTTCTCTCCCATGGTGGCCAAGTAGAGGAATTCTTAAGGAAGAAAGAAGATCCATTCCTATTCTCCATCCAAGATTTCAAGCATAAAATCATCAAAGATCTAAGATTTTACAAGTGTATATCCATGAATTTGTGAAGGAAACCTTGATTATACAACACTTTCCAAACATACATTTCAAGCATCTTCATGGATTTGACTAATTTCTACATCCATCCATGGGGGTTTTCATGCGAGGTAAAAGTGACATTTATCTTCTTTACATTACTTTCCTTATGAAATTTATATTTCATTTCAAGGTTGATTCCTATACAAGAGATTGACCAAGAGAAGCCCCTTTCCACAACTTTTTACCCTTTTTTTCATGTGCAGGAACAATTTTTCAGGGTTTCAGATACGAATTTTGGGAGTTTCACAACTAGTGACAAATCCTTTATAGCTTGCATCAGTTTTTGATCCTCCAAGACTAAGTTGACTTTCTTGGACAAGGTTTAATTTGTTTGACATATTCCTTTGGATCTATAAATTTCATAGTTGGGAGTTACAGGTCCTAGAGTGCCAGATTCATAACTATTTCTAAATCTGACAATTCTGTGACAGTCAATTCCAAATCTAAAGTTTGTTCCTCTTCTCCTAGTTTCAAGGTGAGTTCATTCTTCTTCTTTTCATCATGAATTTAATTTTATGCATCAGATTTGATATTGTACCTTGTTATTTTTCATTTCCTTTATCATAGTTTTCATTCCTTTCATAGATTTTCATATCATTTTACATATCATATATATCTTAACATTAAAGGAACTCAATCCCCATACTCCATCTTCAAATCTAGATATAGAATTGAAATCCCTTCATCCTTATTGGGTTGTGTTAGTCTAATTTGGGTTTGAGGGCAATTCTCTCAAGGTGTTCCTAATGTATCATAGGCTCTCCATAGTCCGTTTGATACGGTGAGTGATCTTCCTACATAACATTTCTCACCATTTCATATGATGCATTTTTGTGAACCAAACTTGGTACATTTCCATTCCAATTTTGGTTTTAGATTCTCCTTATTTTTATTTAGATCTCTCTTATTCATTATAGTTATATCATATCTTTCTTTGTGCGCATTTTGTTACATCATAGTTACATACTTAAATTTTATAGTTAAATTTCCTTGGATTGCATATTTATTTAAAATTGCATTACATTTCTCTTTAAGTTCATTCCCTTGTACATGAGATTAATTACTTTGAGTCCAAGCTATAGTATTATAGTTAGAAGAAGTCGTAGACTTATGAGTTCCTTTGAGCCAAAACCCTCCTTCTTTCAGATGAATGTTGATGAGACCAACATGCATCTTAGTGATCCAAATCCTATCATGGAGAATAAATATTCTCATTCTTCACATGATGAAGAAGAAGCATTAAGGGTTCCTCATCATCAAGTCCAAACAATTTCCCATGAATTTGAAAAGTTTTAACATTAGCTAGGCCAAGAAAACAATAATCCTAAAGCTCTTTTTGTTGTAGAAAGCTTAAGGAAACTTATTCATAGTTATTAACCTGGTGTTAACGTCTTTCATAGTATTTCTCATCTTATTGATGCCAATATCAAACCTATAGGGATTGTGCTCAAGAATTAGGCTTTACTCCATCTGCTACAAGTATTGAGACCTCTTTGCCTATCCTTACTTCCATTCCTAGTGTATCTACTTATGGCACTCCACCTATCATAAAAAATTCAATTCAAAACTCAAACCATACACATGTTAGTATCCCTAATCCTATTGTTTCTTCCTTCCCTTCAAGTGTGCCATGTGTTTCACTTCCTTCTTCCATGCCCACTTATCATAGTGTTCCTTTTTCATATTCCACCATTCCTTCAATTTTCATCAATGCTCCTAACATTTGTCATATTTCTCCTCCTACCATCCTTTCTACCAATTATACCATTAATAACTTGGCTCAAACAATTTACTTGCAATAAAAAATTGATTCTATGACTCAATCCAAGTTCAACATTCCTACTTCTAATATTTCTAGTCCTTTGTCTTTTGATATTATTCACGTTGTTATCGCACAATATATGGAGATTACTCAATTTGAGACTTATAATGGTGTTAGACTACATATTTTTCTTTCTATAAATTATCAATCACTTGCTCTAAGCACAAGAAAAACAACAATCTGAAACTAACAATTGAATTATTATATTTAAATTTATAATTCTCTGAATTAAGGTACAACTCCCTATTTGATCTTCAATGAATCTTGACAATCTTACATTACTTTCGCAAACACGTACACTTTTAACCAGAAAGTGAATAAGGTTTTTACAGCATTCCATACATCAACATGTGATGAAAATTGAATGAAAGATAGATTTTTCAACACTAAATGAAGCTCACAGACTTCAATCTTGGAACCTATTTACTGAAGATAAAACTATGCTAAAGCAAGCTACAGAAAAATCCACTTGAAAATAGATTTCTGATACTCAAGAAATATCCCAAAAGATCAATATGCTAATATAAACCAATAGATTCACAAAGTATAAATTTTTGTTCTATTCATATCAAAAATATACTTCCAAGTTTCTTACTCGATTAACCAACTAACTGAAAGATACTAAAAACTATTAATTCTTAGGCCTAGCTTAACGAAAATTACCATCATCCAAATACAAATTATCCTAGCTATAAATAGCCATCAATTTTTAGAAAATAGGAACCGACATCCTAAGATACACTCTACGGGATTCAGTATATAACTATTTTATGAAACTGCCCAAATTCAAAAGAAATCATAAACTAAGAAGAACTACCACTACTCTGTGATCTACGAAGCATGATCATGGAGTGGTGGATGCACTAGATCCTTTTGATTGATCTTGTGAGGATTCAACAATGTAGGATCTCTTCCATTCTTTGTGCATCTTTGCAACACTGTTGATTGTTTCCTGATGTGGTAGGGAAATGTGAATTACCCTCTACTTGAGGAACTTCTTATCTTTGCAGACCTGGGTGATTATTTGTATATGTGCCTCGAGGTGATCAGTACATACCACCAGCATTGCTTCCATATTGTAAAGGGTTGTGAAATTGTCTAGAGTAACATCTTTAGCATCTCTAATGGTGGCTACTTCATGCTCAAATTTCAGTAGCAATTCCTCTGCTCCTTTGACACTTTGAGTATCCTCTTTTATGAGAGAAATGTTCAAACACTTGAGATCTTTTTGCATAGTTCCATCAACCCTTTTGATTCAGTCAATAAGTACATGGTCTTATCATGACCAAATTTAATAATGGAATTTCTCCATTCTATACTCTTGATAGAGACGTAAAGAGTATCTTCATCCAATCCTAGAACAGGCTTCTAAGCTAGAAATTTACTTACCCCATATTTCTCTATCTCATAGAGTTGATTTGTTACTTTTAGCCATTTTTTATTCTCCTTTTCCCACTTTGCTAATTCCACCAGAATCTCTGCAACAATTGTACTAACAACTCCATGAGTCTTAATCAATTTACTGATATAATTTCCCCCTTTCTGTATCATGGCCTATATCCATTTAGTGTAGGCATCAGCAATCAGTTTATTCTTCTGAATTTGACCTAGGGTTTTCCTAACCTCTGGTGAGCGTGGATCAAATGATTGTGAAGAAATAGTCAAAGGGATAGGGTTAGGATCCCAAAATTCTTGAATGAATTCAGCCATCTTTTTGATTGTTTCTTTCATCTCATTCTTACCCTTTTCATCCTTAAAAGACATGTGTATGATCTTTTTTGTGTATCCATATCAGTCACTCTAGTTGCGTATCCCAAATCTATCTTCTCAACTGTGAAGTTGTTAATCTCTAATTTCTGTTGATGATTAGTGCCCAACACTTAGTCATTTCATTAGGCAGTTTTAGTTTGTTATCACTGTGGCCGAGCTAAAACTATGCAAGGCCGAGCAACATTGCCGAGCAGTTTTTAGTATGCCTAGTTACATTGCCGAGCCAAGTTACATTGTCAATCCAAGTAGAGACAGAGATGTTAAGTGCCGAGTAGAACAGTTTTTGTATACTTGTCAGGAATGATACAGACTTAAAGGATAAGTGATCTGGATGACTTGTATAATCTTTTTGGGCCAACATTGTGTGCATTTAATATTCTCATACAGAGTTAATTATGCATTTAATTATTTTATCCTATGCATGACTCATTGCAAGCATTAATTGTTTTACCATCAAGGCATAGATATCAGATCTTGATAATTGATCTAGATCTCACTATCAGATCTGTATAGATATATTAGATTTCTTCAAAACCCTATTTTCATGTATGTGCAAGAGGCAGAAGAGTAATTATTGAAGTGACTGCATTTTGAAGTGAAATGCACTGAGGGTTATTTTGTTCAGAAGCAAAGATCAAGCAGAGCATAACATAGTGAACAGCATAGTAAAGGTATATCAAATTATAAGATCAGAAGAGATACTGAAAAGAGGAGATCCTTCATCAGCATCAGAGTGCATATCGAAGGATGAATACTTGAGACTTTCTAATCATTGTATCAAGTGAAAATCTCTTAATAGAGTGGTTTTAGCAGGCCTTTATTTATCTCTTAACAGAGTGCTTACTTCATTGTAAGTTTAAATCCTTTAACAAGGTAGATTGTAATGATCTGAAGCTTTTAACAGAGCACACCTTTAATAGGGTAGATTACATTTTGTAATCAAACATTGTAACCTTAACAGGTACACTTTATTACTGTAGTAGTGGAGACTTTTGTGGGTGTCATCCCAGCCTAGTTTTACCTATTTGGGTTTCTAGGTTACCAAGTTATTGTGTTATATGTTACTTATTTCATGGTGTGGATACTATCTGAGATTACATTATATTCATTTATGTATGAATGTGAATCAGTTTGTTTTAAGTGTTTATATTTGAAGATCTGATCCAACCCCCCCTCTCAGTATCTTGCTTTCCCATTATTGTATTTCCAACAATTGGTATCAGAGCTAGATTTCTCTAAAAGGTTATAATCAGCTTGAGAATACAGATCTTGAAATGGAGATCTGCAAGATGGGTAAAGTCATTGAGAATCAAAAGATTGATGTTCAGCTAGCAATCCAACAGCTTGAGTCTGCAAGACAAGAATTAAAGAAGTCCTTGGCTGCAAGGAAAGATTTGGCCAAACAAATGAATGACACTCATTATTAGAAAGAGGACACTACAAATCTATTTCAGAATGGAGATTCTACTAAGAGTGATGCAACAATAGTAGATCTACTGTAAAAGAACAGTGCACTATGTGAAGAAGTCAGAAACTTGAAGAAAGAACAAGAAGTCCAATCAATAAGAATGTGTGAATTTGTTGAATAGAAAAAGAAAGCCGAAGATGACAAGGCTATGGCAGAAGAAGACAAGAGAATGCTGACTACCATACTTGATGAAAGAACACATGATGTGCAAACCATGACAGTCAATCAAGTGGACATGGATAATCAACTACTACTTGTGAATCAGGAGATCAGCAGGAAAGACTTGGAGATTGTTAATCTTAGATCTGAGAACAGTCAATTGAAAGATGAATTGAGATCTGAGAAAGAAATCAATAATAGAGTAAATGATCCAAGTGCTGCTATGAGCTATTTTGAACAACTGGTGGAAGCATCAAGAAGACCTAAAGATTCTTCTAAATTAGGTCACATTGAACAACATACAACCACTGAAGATGGAGAATCATCTAAGATAGGTGAAAGAAAGAATGTAAAGCTGAGAAACAAGAAACCTATTTATCACCACTGTGGAAAACCAGGTCATACAGCAAACTTATGCCAAAGCAAGAATGGTAAGTCCAATCCTAAAACTAACTTTAATGGTTATTGCTTTAACTGTAATAGGTTTGGACACCAAGCATGTGAATGTAAGGAAAAGGCAAGCAAAACACCTAGACTTAATGGTAATTGCTATAATTGTCACAAATTTGGTCATAGAGCACAAGATTGCAGATCCAAAGGTAAAAATAAATGGACATCAAAGGTACAAGAGAAATCACCAAGAAAAGGCAATACTCAAAATTGGGATTACAACACATGGCATAATTGTCATTACTGTGGTGAGTACAGACATGTTCTAGAAAACTGCATAAGGACACATTTTAGAGGAAAGTCTAAAAGTTGGATGAATGGAAGCTTAGTTTGTCACAGTTGTCTAAAAATTGGACATACAAGGAAATATTGCAAGACTAGAGTACCATCTCCTACTGTTGAGAAAATAAGGGAACAAATGAACACGACATGGGTTAAGAAGTCTGAACCATGCAGCAGTGAAGCTAATGAAGCCAAGGTCACCCAATCTAATGGATCAGGTGATCACATCATCTCCAACTAAGAGAAAGAGGTATGTAAGGAACTATATTTAAAAATTCTTATCTTACATCAGTTCCTAACATGAAATGTACAAAAAGTCCATATTTGCATATGCTAAGATGCACCAAGATATATTTTTGAAGATGAATGCTGAGATGAGTCAATTACACTAATAGGTGTCAAGTACTATTCATGGACACTAAAGCTAAGTTCTTTAGTGAGTGCCGAGTTTTGTTGGCCAAGTAAAAATTTGTGAAGGCTGAGTGTAGTGAGCCGAGTGGGATGCAAGTTGTGTTAAATCCAAGGACAGCTGGCTTGCACTAACTCAAACAGGCAAAACATTCAATGCTCACCTACCCTTACCCTTTTCAAAACTTATAAAAGATGAACAGTTGACAGCTCTTTTTTTTTACCACGCAATTTTTACTATTTTCAGAGTGATTGAAGCAATTTATAGAATTGATCTTAACGGAGCTAGGAACGAAGATTTATTCAGTGTGCCGACGGAAATCTTGAAGTGAATAGTGAACAGTGAATAGAGAACAGTGCAAAAAATCACTTGCCAAGGTATTATGTTTTCCATCCCTAAAACCCTAAATTTCATAATTATGGCTGCAAGTTCTTCCACACCAGCCAAGAACATGGAGGCAGAACAAGAACAAATTTAGTTGATTCAGAGTGATGAATGTGAACCTCTCAACTTTCGAGCCGTCCCTAAAAGTGCGATATAGAGTGATTTGACGGGAGCCCTCTCATCCATTCCTCCCAAGGTACTTATGATACATGATGTTCGATTATGCTATATGGTTAAAATTGGAGAAGTAGGAGATAATAAATTGAAGAAATCCTATAGTAAACTGTGTGAAAATGGAGTTCTAAAGGAAGAATTTAAACATTTAGCCAAAAAAGGGTTAACTCATGCCCTAGATTTTCCCCAAGGTTTTAAAGATGAATGGATAAAATTTATCCTTAGCCGAGTTCATGACATGAGCATGTGGCTAGACAATGGACCAGTCAAGATCACCAAGAGTATGATTCATCAAGTGACTGGATATCCTGTAGTAAATGGAAAGTGGACCATGAGTGATAACATCAAAGAGGAAATTACATTGAATACTAGAGCAGTATGGAATAATAGAGGTATGACTATCTCTATAATTACTGATCTAGAACTTGATTTTGGAGTAAGGGTAATTGCACACAAATTTTATTAGTCCAGTAGATTGGATAGTGTTCCCTATACAACAGTTGATCAGGCATGGAAAATTATGAAGAAGAATCACACATATGATCTTGCTGAGCTACAACAGACACAGTTAGTTGAGAACCTTGCATCAATCAGAAAGGCTAAGATCTTGTCATGTAAGTTTGGTTCTTTACTAGTTTGTATATTCTTCTACATTCAGGATACATTTCCTACTCTAGGAAATATTGTTTGGAAAAAGGATAGGCCCATTACAGTTCAAATCAGTGAATGTATAAAGAAACTAGGGAGCAATTTCAATAGCATTATGGGAAGCTATTTTGTAGAATTCAAGAAGAGAATGAGATTAAGGACTAGGATTCCTAAGTCACTAGTTGAGAAACACTATGAGGAAATATGTTTTCTAGTTGACACAGATAACACTTATATCAAGGCAGTAACTCCTACAATAACATGTTTGGATCCATTTCCATATGAGATTAATGTTGATGAAGCATCCACCACCATCATTGCACTCCTAGCTGAGGCAATTGACACCACAATAGAGAGATTTGGAAACTATGATGAAGCTAAGGCTAAGATCTCTAGAATTTTTAATGAAGTAACTATGGAGAGGAAAAGAAAGAAGATAGTGAAAAATTTGAATAAAATGGTTGGCTTGGGTAGTGATGAAGAACCTGAGGATGCACCTCTAGTTTTGTCCACTGGACAAGGTGAGGATATTTCTACTGAGGAGGAAGTCAGTGCATTAGAAGAAATTACAAAGAAGGCTAAGGGAAAGAAGCCATCAATTGTTATTGTAACCAAGCCTAGCCGAGAAAAACCTAAGGTTACACCTCCTATAACTAATCATCCAAGGATAAGAGCATCTACTGTTACTTTCCCAGTAGAAGTGTAAACAAAATTATATGGCAAGAGAAAAGTTGCAAAAAGTACTTCTGGTAAGGAAGCAAAGGTTGCTCCTAAGGTTGAGCCGAGTAAGCCAGCAAAGAGACCAAGAAGGAAATTAAACTTGAAAATAGATAGTGATGAGGAGAAGATAGAAACTGATGTACCCAGCAACATACCTACAGCTTAGTTTAAGAAACCAGCAAGCATTGATGAGGTATGTGATACTTTAAGGAATTCAGCAGGGTTAGCAACATTCAAGTTCATCAAATATGACAAGTTGAAAACAATAGATAGGCACAAAGATCAAGAAGCACTCTTGGACATGATGAGCACCTTCATATTGACTCCTAAAGAGATAGGAAATCAAGTTCCTAATGAACTATATGAATTTTTGTCAAGAAAATGGGAATTTGCACTCTCCACTGAGAGACAAATCTGAGAAGGAACATTAGCCAAAATAATTCCTAACTTAACCTCTAAACAACGAACCAAATTTATTGAGGAATACAAGAATAGGTTTGTTCCCAAACTCAGAGGATATGTTGTTTTGAAGAATGAAATTGAAGGTGTAGTACAGCAGAGTACAAGGATCTGGAAAGAGATTTTTGGACTGAATGTTCCAAAAGATAAGAAATCTGGTGAAGGGACATCTGAGCCAAAGGCACAAGAAGTTGAAGAAAAGACTACCCCTAAACCACAGATAGTCAAAGATCAAATTGCCACTAAACAAGACAAGACCAAGGATGCATTAGATGCAACACACTCTATTGATCTGACTGCAGATAGTCCTTTGGATTATATAGTTGATGATCCAAGCAATTTGAATGCTGAGGAACAACAAATGCCGAGTGGAAAAGACACTGATTCACCTATTAAGGAAACTGATATAGAAGAAGGGAAGACCACAGCATCCAAGGAAATAATTGAAGTTGTTAGTGATCAGAAAGGTGAAGAGAAATAGAAAACAAATGAACAAGAGGTAACTTCACAAGATCCACCTATTTTAGAGGTTGTGAAGACAATTTTGGATAGTGGAGTTGCAACAACAGATGTTTGATAAGCCTAAAGAAGAAGAGGCTGCACAAGTGTTGGTTGAGTTACCACACTCTAAATCATCCACTCCCACAGGTCCTAAAACTAGTGGTATGCCGAATCCATAGACTATATTGAGAGAATTGAAGGAGGCATTGGATACAAAAACTATCAAAGGGAAAGACATTATGCTGCTGAGCATAAATTCTCCAAAAATGAAGAAGAAGATCTTGAAGAAGAAGTCATAGATTTTAGATGTAACACTAGATGAAGTCATTGTGATTCCACAATGGGATCCCAATGAGTTATCTTTTGAGCAAATGGGGACTCTTCAAGAGTTTCTTAAAAGGAAGAAAAGACAGGAAGAGATGAAGATAGAACAAAAGAAAAAGCAGGTATTGCATGACATCAAAGACATATTTACAAAAGCTTTTGACTTCGAGGATGAAATGCCTCAAGATCCAATCATAGATCAACTCATCACCATTGTACAGAAAGTAACAGATGAGGAGATAGATAGCAATGAGAAGCTTCTACAATGGTCCAAGAGAATATTTGAGAGAAAAGTTCTAGAGAAGATCTCAGAAGAGATAGCAACAAAACAGGTTAAACTTTCTATTCTTGTAGAAACCTTAGAGAAAGTTACAGCCAATGTTTATTCTTTATATAGGAAATTATGTGATGTTGAATTTTTCACAAAGGATAATTTACAGTTTGTTAGGAAGCTATAGTTAGATTTGAGATCAACTGGTAATACTTTAGGTAAAGATACTACATCTAGTTCTTTACATTTTAATAAGTTGATAAATGCACAAAGGAGAATAGCCAAGCTTATGGCTAAAGATGGTCACATAAGGGCCAAGTTGATAACTATTCAGACAAGCTTATTGCCTCACTTGGAGGTAATATAGAAGGAACTCTCAAAAGCAAAGGAATTATCACAGAGCAGTGCAAATCTATCGACTGCAAAGAGTTTAGTGAGTCTAACTTCCGAGCTAGAAATCAAACTAGAAGTTATGAAGGTTGCAAAGGACAACTGGGATACAACATTTGAATCCACCCTGCAGCTTCATAAGCAGTTTTTGGATAAGTACAACTTAACCCCACTAGAAATCAGTGACAAAAACAAGGGGGAAGTTAGTAAGGAAGTTAGTACTACTGAAGGAGGGAACTAGTATAGAAGTTAGTAAGGGGATATGAAAGGATACATCAGTACAACAAAGGTACACTTGTATATAATTTGTGAAGGCATTGTAAAAAGTTTGTATAAGTATATTCCTAGGGGGAGTACTTAGCATACTTAGGCAATATTTTGATGAAATATACAAAAGTAATGATAAGTGGTTTTGCCACTAATATCAAAGGGGGAGATTGTTTATCTCTAAGTTTTATTGATGATTAGTGCCCAAAACTTAGTCATTTCATTAGGTAGTTTTAGTTGGCTATCACTGTAGCTGAGCTAAAACTATGCAAGGCCGAGCAACATTGCCGAGCAGTTTTCAGTATGCCTAATTACATTGCCGAGCCGAGTAGAGATAGAGATGTTAAGTGTCGAGAAGAACAATTTTTGTATACTTGTCAAGAATGATACAAACTTAAAGGATAAGTGATCTGGCCAACTTGTATAAGCTTTTTGGGCTGACATTGTGTGCATTTAATATTCTCATACAGAGTTAATTATGCATTTAATTGTTTTATCCTATGCATGACTCATTGTAAGCATTAATAATTTTATCATCAAGGCATGGATATCAGATCTTGATTGTTGATCTAGATCTCACTGTCAGATCTGTATAGATATATTAGATATCTTTGAAACCCTATTTTCATGTATGTGCAAGAGGCAGAAGAGTAATTATTGAAGTGACTCCATTTTGAAGTGAAATGCACAGAGGGTTATTTTGTTTAGAAGTAGAGATCAAGTAGAGCATAACACAGTGAACAGCAGAGTAAAGGTATATCATATTATAAGATCAGAAGAGATACTGAAAAGAGGAGATCTATCATCAGCATCAGAGTGCGTATCGAAGGATCAATACTTGAGACTTTCTAATCATTGTATCAGGTGAAAATCTCTTAACAGAGTGGTTTTAGTAGGCCTTTATTTATCTCTTAAAAGAGTGCTTACTTCATTGTAAGTTTAAATCCTTTAACAAGGTAGATTGTAATGATCTAAAGCTTTTAATAGAGCAGACCTTTAACAGGGTAGATTACATTTTGTAATCAAACATTGTAACCTTAACAAGTACACTTTATTACTATAGTAGTGGAGACTCTTGTGGGTGTCATCCCCACCCCAGTTTTACCTATTTGGGTTTCTGGGTTACCAAGTTATTGTGTTATTTGTTATTTATTTCATGGTGTGGATGCTATCTGAGATTACATTAGATTCATTTATGTATGAATGTGAATCAATTTGTTTTAAGTGTTTATATTTGAAGATTTGATTCACCCCCCCTCTCAGTATCTTACTTTCCCATTATTGTATTTCCAGTAGAAGTCATCTATAGTAGCCTCAGAGAGTTCCTTATCATTCTTGGGAGCTACATGTTCTACATACCAATGCCCTATTTTTTCATTGATGTCCACCCTGGATTCCATCTTGATCCTTTTGGGTTTCTCTAAGGATCCCAGACATTTTCTTACCATGTCTTGAATAGGTAGTGTTATTGGTAGGCCATTCCTTTTTTTGCTGATGGATGTTTCTAACCATTTCAAAGTAGGAACTGGTGACTGTTGAGAGTCTTCCAGCACTTTATTTGGACTAGTGGGCATAGAAATCTTGGAATCCTTGACTTCTTTCTGATTATCTCCTTCTGAAACAACTTCTTCTGATATAGAGCCTTGTGAGTTCTTATCTTCCATCATGGTATCCATCTCTTCGAGATTGATCACTTCCTTTTCTTCAACTGGCTTGACTTCTTATTTGAGAACCTTTCTTTTAGAAGTCCTCGTGGGTGGAATAGGATGGGGAGACCTCTTCTTTTTAGCTTTAGATTCAACAGCTTTTGTATTTTTAGATTTAGAAGGACCTGCAATAGAAACATTTTCATTAGAACATGGGATAGCATTTTCATCATGAGCTTTAAGAGATGATCCTCTAGTATTATGCCTTATGTGAGGAGACAGTCTTTTGCTAGCAACCCATCTTTCAGTTCTTTTTATAACACCGAGAGTCTTAATGTGGATACTCTCTCTTTCCTCTATATTCCAGTCAATTTCAGGAAGTGGTAACCCCTGAACCTTCTCTTTCTACTATTCATCAATTATATCTTCATCTTCCCCCTCTTCTATTCCATTGGCATTAATGCCTGTTTGTAGGTTAACTATTTGGACAAGTGTAAATCTACACCATAATCTCCTTGTGACCTCGAAATCATCTACATAATTTTCCTAGAAATCTTCCATTTCAGGGACATGATGAAATTTAGAAGGTAAACTAAAATGTCACGTAGAATATGCCCTAATGTCAAAATCTCTCCTATCCTTGAAGGTTTTTCATTTCAACTTGTTCAATTCTTTCTCTAAATTAAGAGCATCATAAGAATTCTTACAGGAATAAAAACCTAGTTCTATAGGAAAACTAAATTTGGCCCTTCACTTTCTATCTTTGAGGTCTTTGTTCACATGGGCCAATTGGCACCCAACTTCGGTTATAACATGCAAATCTAGAGCATATCTAGGTAATTTGAATGGCTTTTCCTGAAATCCACCAACCCTTATGTAAGTAAACCTTATGAATTGTATGAAGAAACTTCCGAAGACATTGACAAACTTCTTAGCCTCCTCTGACATTCTTTGCTCAATGTTCCCCTGCAGTTCAAAAACCAACCTTCCCAGAAAAACACCATTTAATTTCATAAAACTATCAACATGGAATTCCTTTTGAAAATTAGGATAATAGTCATACACCTTCATGTTAGGAATAGATAATTCATGATATAAACCATCCCACTTTCTAGTACAAGCTAGTGCATAGAATAGATAAGAAGACATATAGAAACCACCGACTTTTTCTAAATAATTTTCTAGCCGATGATGAAGTTCATCAGTAATACAATTTTCCCAATCAATGAATTTTTCCCCTCCCAAATTTATTTGGATAAATAAATACATCCAGTCTTTCCAGTAATAAGCGTGGTTATTACCTTTGATCTTATTCAACAAATCACTAATTTTGCAACTTCAGGTTTGAAATGATCTATTGTAAGGGGTTTTGGAAGCCTTGACCCTCCTAATTTTTCCTCTAGCAACCTTTTTTTGGCAATTTCATTTCTATAAATCTATTTCTTTGTTGAGAAAATAGAGTAGGAGGAAGCAATGGTCCATTCTTCATAAGGATCCTTTTCTGGAATGCCCATTGCTGTGAGGATAACATCTTGGTTAATGGATATTAGAGGGCTTCTGTAAATTTTCTTAATACATCTCTCTTCCCTATCATACCTTTTAACACATTCCATTACAAACTCAAGACAGGGGGCCACTAGGGGAAATGCCGCTACAGCAGCTAAACCAGTTAACACCACCTTTTCTATTATAGAACTAGGAACAAGGCTTTTGATTTTACTGCAAATCACTTCTAAGGCACCCACTTTTATCATCGTATCATCACATTCAGGAAGTGAACTAACCAGAGGGGAGGTTTTCCCAAAATTTGGGAGCGGGGACTTCATATTTCTTATGGAGAAGACTTATAAAAAGACCGAAATTGTAGAAGGAAAACAGAGCCTTTCAATATCAAAATTTTTCAGATGGCTTCAATTTTGAACAAGGACTCTAGAAGAGAAAAACACTAACCTAGAGATTCTACACACTCTAAGCTTCTTAGGATGAGAGTATACCTTCTTTTGCTCTGCCAATTTCAATTTCACCAGAAAACTTCACCAGAAGACTGACATCACAACTCTTATTTTATAATAGATTTTCCCACAAAATGCGTAAGATTTGCATTAAATGACAATGAGGGCTCTTAATTAAATGTGACAAGAGTTTTCACCTGATTTCATCATTAAATATTGCACCTCTTAAATGATTGAAATGAAATATAAGTGTCATGTCTAATGATGATTATATCTCAAACATGCGTGGATAAAATTATTACCCACCAGCTGTCACTTTGCTTATGTCGCCACAGTCTTTTCACCTTTTCACCACTCAAGCTTCGGTTGAACTGTGAACTTTGAAATAGCTTGGTTCAAAAATTAGGTTCAATGGGTAATAAAACATTACTTCCTTTTTGTGTGTTTATAAAAAGCACGTGAGCAGTGAAAACATAGAATTTACTACACCTTTTGCAAGATGAAGCCCGCAATTGAACCTTAAACTTTGAACTAGACAAGTTCAAGGTTCAGAGTTCAATGGGAGACTGGACTTTGCAAACTATGCCACTCATTTTTCACATAAAAGAAAAGGAAGAGAAACACACCAAAAGGCAACATTGAACCTTGAACCTTGAACTAGACAAGTTCAAGATTCAAGTTCAATCGACAAGGAGAAAATGCAAACTAGGCTAAAAAACAATTGCAGACATTTTTCTTCTAAGACGACAAACTCCTGATTTTAGGTAATGATAAAACATAGGGTATGAGTCAAAAATTATGGGTAAAAATGGTAAGGGTGATCCCATGACTCATGTCAAAACTTTCCAAACCTTGTGTAGTTATTTCTGCTGACCAAGAGAGGCTACCATTCCTCCCACATCCCCTATTTTGTTGCTCCTTGTTGTTATCATTCTCATTGGTCGGTCAATCTTACCCTTATTATTTTTTTATTTTTTCCCCCTCATGGAACTCTATCCCATCATCTAGGTCACTCTAGTAACCCATTAAATCCTTTCTTATGGACACAAAATCCCCCCATTTTGGTGTTTTGACATTCGAAACTATTCTTGGTGCAGGAGCACCAAGGACCAACATGAAGACCATGAATAAAACCATGAATAATATGAAGGAATGGAGTGCACCTAATGGAAGTCAGAGGTCCAAGGAGATCAAAGGGGTCCTAGGTGGTGCAAAACACATCAATTATAGTATATTGGCTCCTATAATGTTTTGATGTCATGAAATGGCATTTGTATATTAAGAATAAGTTATATCCTGAAAGGATTAAATGAATGTAATTTGGACCATTAGTGTCCCAATATGTTTAGGAGGTTCTAGGGGTTTAGTTTGGTTCTAAATTAGTCTCCTAGGTGTTTTACAACCTTTGGAGTTATTAATTTCCAATTTACAAAGGTTTAAAAGTATTTTTAAATATTAAAAATTCAAATATTTGAAAAGTAACAGCTAATAGCCATTTAGGAGGGAAATGAAGTTTCTATTGTAAAAACACTTAACTAATCCCTCAAACCAATTGAAATAGGTTGGGAAAGTTAAGATTTGGATACCTATTTGTAATTGAGGCTCCATTGTTCACATATGGTGAAATACCCCTCTAACCCTAATATAAGTTTTGTGTTTTTGAACGAAGTAAGATCTTTCGATGTTTTCTTACAACTTAAGTTGTTCATGATACTTGTTTGATCTATTCCTATAGTTTTTTTATAATGATTTCATAAACCAGTACCTGAGGATTCTAATATCAGACAAACTGTCTAAAAGTATAATTTTTGTATGTATTTGTCTCTGTGTATGTATTGAGGAGCTTCAAGACCTTTATGAATATAGTTAGGATGATATATATAAGTGATTATTTATATTTTCTTCTGTTAAGGTTACTTTTGATGAATCTTGTATGTCACTTGATGATTTGGGATATGTCTCATGATTATGTTGATTTATTATTAGTATTGATTAGATACTAACCCAATGCTCAAGATTCTAACCTTCACTAGGATGATGCTACAAGCTCGGTGTGTGTATATACACATGATGTGTTTGCATGATTTAGGATGAAGTCATATTTACTCACATAGCTGAGGTCCACACGATGTATCAATCTTGGTCATTTGTCTGCAATGTCTTCTTATAGGTATATCTATGCACATGTATTTCTTCTCTGTGACGTAGGCTTGTAGGTACTAGGCATCAACTTCACCTGGCTTCACAGGTCTGAGTGTGCCCTCAAATCCTCGATGGTTTTTTTTATGGAGATAGTACTAAGGCCCTTGCATGAGCCTTCCTTTTTCATTATTCCAATTTGGGAATATTAGGGTTCCTTCATTGTTAGTCAACCTTTGGGTGAAAACCCCAGATCCAGCACACCCGATTGGGCATTGTTGTAATTGGTGCCTTGTGGTCACTTGTGTAACCACCTGAATTTGGTCTGTTCTAACTATGGACCCTATTTTCCCTAAGTGTGATCATACCCTCGATTATGCCCAAATGACCCTGTTACTATTTGGCGTAATTATTTGAATCAATTTAATATCCTAGGTGATTTTTATCACTGATTTATATTAACTATTATAGCCATGAAATTCAAATCAATTTCGACCAATCAAATCAAACCAAAATCAAATATGGCTATAGTATTTAAT
>MU227613.1:2209567-2225789 GCA_018584345.1 Thuja plicata | reverse complement strand
CCCTAATTATTAAAAAGCAATTAAATTGTTTAAATAATTAATTCCTATATTTCTAAATGAATTAAATAAGTTTATTTCATTTATTAATATTCCCTTAAACCCCAACCTAACCCATCTCAACCACTTCCAGCCTGGGTTCTAACCCTTCTCAACCCAGTCACCCATGCTAATCTAATCCTAATCCTAAATTCTACTCTAACTCACCTCCTAATGTTGTCACATTCTATTAAGGAATACTTAACAACTCAACCCACTTGAGAAAGTCCACTTTCTCAAGCTGGACTTTCTTAAGGTCCATTTTCTCAAGCCACTCTCTTACATCCTCCCTTACCTCTTTAAAGCCTTCATTAATGCCTTCATTAATATGAAGACCTTAAGCCTATGTCTCTCCCATGCCTTATTAATGCCTTGGGCATTAATGGCTCTTACATATTCATTTATGAGTCCCCAAATTCATAAATGAACCTTGTCCCCCCTATCTCTCTCCCATTCTTCTATAAATAGAAGCCTATTTTGAGAGCAAATAAGCCTTCACCTTAGATCAAAAATACATTGTTATGCTGTTAGATTCATCCTAGATTTACATTTCATCTATTATATCATGCTAGTTCATTGTTTCCATTTCATCTTTTAAAGCTAGATTGAATGCTTTTTCTCATTTTTAGTTTAAATTTGAATCAAATCCTTCATGCTAGAATAGTATTGGTCACTGATTTGAAGCATATTCTGAGGGCTAAATATGCAACTAATTACACTCTTTGTAGTTAGAAGGCAATAGGCTAATATTAGTGGTTTTTAACATTTTGACTAACCATTTGAACTAATGCAATGACCTATTAAGTGTTTGTGTTGTTTTCAACAGGTACCCAAATACACACACACATTTCTAGCACCCACCATGGGGCAAGATTTTGATTTTAGCCTCGTCTTCTAACACTTTTTGGCAATTTGCAGACACAGAATCGCAAATAAAATTGTAGGCTCGCATCCCAGATACGCCATCGCACCACGTAATTTCCGGATCACATCCGGGATTTCTCAGATCATATCTGGTTCTCAATCACATTTGGTCAGCAAAGACTCATATCCAGAGAATAAGATCACATCCCAGATACTGCATCACATCTGGTAAGAATTTAGGATCACATTTGGTTTTGAAGCTTGCCCATTTGATTTATCTAATCCTAACAAGTTTGACAAATTGTGCTTTCTGTGTTTTACAGCCTAACAAGTGTTTTCAAGTACCTTTTAACAGGTTTCATGGAGTTGGATTAGCAAAGTACTAATGTAGTTTTCACAAGTTACCAAACACATTCCGTCTTGACTTCTATTTCCCTGTTTTCACAACTTAAAACCATTTCTTCCCACTTGATAAACAACTAGATATTATGCTCTTTTCCTCTTGAGGAAAATCAGAAAATCAGATGTTGTCTTATCATTTGTGACGAAATTGGGAGTAAATAAAATGCCAACAAAATTGTTTAATTCATTTGGAAAAGTAATTGAACAAAAAAAAGCACTAAATATGTGGGCTCAATGAACAAATACATCATTTAATTACTTTTGGATCAGAAATTGAACAAAACAAATGCACTAAATCTTTGTGGTTAATTGAACAAGGAAAATTTCCCTTTCAAGCATCCTGTTTTTGTTAAAATAGGAACACTTAAATCGAGCTCAACATAGCTTGAGGGAAAGAACATTGTTTTTAGTGTTTGAGGAGAAAACGGCATGGAATAGGAGAGTATGCTCTTCTTCTTTTGAAGAATCAGAAATCCAGAACTCCTAAGCTTGCCAATCCTGGTTACCATTCTTTTAACAGTAGAGGGCCTACCGGTTGAGGAAAAAATCTGTCGGGAATGACCCAAGTGAGGACAGGTCTTACGCCAACCCTTCCAACTCACTATAAATAGTTGCTTCCTTGTAGGCCAAAGCCTCGAAAGATGGAATTGATTTTGTTCTTAGAATTTTGACATCATTCCTTGAACATATCGGGGTATATATAGAGTGGAGCCACTTCAATCTTGCTTGCGAGACTATATATATTTAGGTACTCATAGGGCTATACGCATCAATTTTTCCTTGTGCAATTCTATGGGGGATAGTTTTGAATGGATTGCTCAATAATCTACAACACATTCAACTGAAAGAATTCTTGATTCATCCCTGAAAGGGTGATAATCTTTGTGCAAGGCAAAAATTAATTGCCCCAAGACACTCATCATATCGTGCCCTCACTTGCGTTTGGAGTCGGCTAATACAACATCATGACTGGAGCCATTGCGTGCTTGGTGATGGCTCTATTCTAATTAGCATTTGAGTGTGTGCCTAAGTTAATGAGCAAATGATTTTCATCCTCCACCTAGAGAATAGGAAAAAGATGTGTGTTTTGATCCACCCCTTTTAACAAATTATTTGACGTGTCAGAAAGATCATTAAAAAGATAAGCTTCTCATAATAATCAATAAATTTCATACCCTGGAGTACAAGTGTCTTTCACATCCGACAAATACCTCTTGATGTAATTTGGAGACAAACAGATTCAAGTTCCTCAAAAGCAAATTTTTCAAAATGGACTAAAACTGACAAGTCCATCATAAGATTGCATCCGGGATTTCCTGAGTCGTATCCTATATTTAGGATCATATCTGGTGCATTAGATCACATTTGGTCAAGCAATAAATTGCATCCAGTTTTCTAGGATCGTATCCAGGGTTTAGGATCACATCTGGTTCTGTCACGGGCTCGTATCTGGGAGCTCACATCCTAGGCAGTGGGCATTACTAGTAGTCTTTCCTATGAGGTCTTAGTTGTTTTAGGTACCCTTTTTGTTCTTTAGCGGGTCCATGTTGTCTCTTCTGGTCTCCCTACTTTTATTTTCAAGCACTTTCGAAATTTCTACCTTGCATGCTCAATCAGTCTTTCAGGATTAGTTCAATACGTGTGGTCTATCCATTCTCTATCAACAACTTGGCTCCTAGCTCACTATCAGGGAATTCTAACCCTCTGACGCTGAAATCATTTACATCCACCAAAAAAACAAATAGTTACTTCTACCTAGACACATCCACTTGAACAATCTGGAATCCTTGCTAGTACTATTAGGAAACATTGACGAAGTTGAGAAACAAACTTCATGGTTAACACAAGACGCAACAAGTACACAACCGAAGGATCCAAAGTACCTCCTAAAACATCACACTTCCAAGGAGAAAATTCTCACAATTCCCTATTTGATCTTGATTCACCTCAAATGGGTAGCAACACCAATGATTGGAGTAAAGCCTTTGAGGGTTATGATGATGGAAAACAAGCACAATTCGTAGGAACGGAAGAGGAAGAAAGATCTAGATTTGAACGTAATCCATTTGGGTCAGATAGTGATCAAGAAATCGATGAAGACGAATACGAGAGGCTAAAACAAAGCAAAAGAGTCCACAAACTGTTAGAATAGATAATTGGAGATGACAAAGAAAAATACTTCCTCCATTTAGCATCCACGGGTGTCAAATTACCCCAGGATTACGATGTAAATGATCTCAAAGAAAAGGAGGTACCAAACCCCATATCCATCCTTACTAAATAGCTCAATCAAATGCAAACTGAGCTCATAAACCTCAAGCAAGAGAAAGACAAACCCAAAAAAAAATACTCTTTGGACGCCATTTGTCCATTTCCTTTCGATAAGAGTATCACAATGGTTCTGTTTCCTCCTAATGTAGCGAGACCAAAATATGACAAATACACAAGGGAAACCGATCCACATGGCCATGTGAGAGAATTTTGTGCTCTTAGCATTGAGTATATGCATGAACCCACTTACCTCATGTGACTATTTCCAGGAAGTCTAGGGGGAAACGTCATGGAGTGGTTTTCAAAATTAAATCCCAAAGTCAAGACATTTGAAGAGTTGATGCAACGGTTCATTCAACACTACTCATACAACATCTAGCACAATGTCACCATGATGGATTTATGTAACACCAAGCAGAAAATAGGAGAATCCTTTACACACTTCCTACAAAGATGGAGGAAGATCTTTGCACGATATTCAAGATTCATCCCTAAAATAGAAAAGATGGAGATCTTTGTTAATGATCTCATTCCTAAATTAAGCTATGCTCTCCAAATGCAAGATTCTCCTAGCTTCGATAGGATGATTAAGAATTCTCTCCATATCAAAGAAGTCATGGTCAAAAAGGGGGAGATCACCCTTCAAAATGAAAACAAAGGCAGTAGCTCCAACTCCAAACCTAAATGGTGGAAGCAAAACAAAAATGTTGTTAATGACGGAGTGGTTGATGCTTCCAACATAAATTCTAAAACCGAAGCATTCAATCTTACCAATGGTATGCAAGCAAGTAAGGAGGCTAAAATAACACCTCCTATTCCCAAAGTGAACAATGATAATGACAAGGGACAAACATGGAATTCAAAACCCCAAAGAACATTCACACCTTTGGGAGACCCTCTTGAAACCATCTTAAAAACATTGGTGGACAACAAGGTCCTTACGATTCCTGATTCTAAACCTTGGGAACCAATGGTCAAACCTAGATGGTAGGATGACAACTCTTACTGTGTCTTCCACAAAAAAAAGGGACACAAGACAAATAATTGTCTCAAACTCAAGCACATTATCCAGGACCTCATTGAAGGGGGTAAGATCAAAGTAGATGGACACACTATGAATGAGGATCACACAACATTTAATAAACCATTCCCCAATTACAATCAAGGAGAAACATCCAAAGGGAAAGGTAATGAAGTACACTATACTTATTCCAAGAATGACAATGTGATCAACATGCTCAACATTAAAAATGAATCTGTTAGCATAGTCACCATCAAAGGAGCCTCATCCTCCACAAACACTGTAACCCAGAGCCAAGCTTAGGTTACGATCAAGGGACCTCCAAAATAGACATCTACACCCAAGGTTCCTATTATCACTATACCTAAACCAGGAGCAAAACCTGTGATCACTATTCTTGGAGCGAAATATGACTTGGTGGATCAATTGCAAAGAACTGCTACCAAAATCTCCATCTTCGAATTACTCAAAATATCCACCGTGCATAGAGATTTTCTAGAACAAGATCTACACACTGCCAATGTTCTGAAGGATATAGATGTAAACAAATTCCAAGCGATGGTCAATCATATTTCAATGCCACATTACCTCTCCTTTTCTGAGGAGGATGACAAATCATTGACCCATCCACACAATCAACCTCTCCATATCGAAGTTCTTATTCATAAATCCCATGTTAGACGTGTGTTGATAGATGGAGGTGCCAGATTAAATATCTATACACTGGATCTTGTCAAGAGGCTAGGCCTCTCAGAGAAAAAAATTGACTCAAGAAATAAAATAACCATCAAAGCATATGATGAGGAAGAAAGATCCTCTCGAGGTGTCATTTCTCTACCCATCAGGGTGGGACCAATTGAAAGAGATGTAATATGTCAAGTTCTGGATCTACCACTAGCCTACAACATTCTACTAGGGAGACCATGGATCCACGAGATGCAAGCTGTACCATCTACTTATCATCAATGCATCAAGTTCCCATATAATGGAATAGATGTGACAATTCTTGTAGATACCAACTACGCTTGCAACAATATTAAAGTAGGTAGCATGATCCCCCACAACAAGGAGGCTATGGATGCAGTTACTCCTGAAACTACCAAAGACATGGTCATGAAAGGCTTTAGAAAAACATTGAAAATTCAAGAAATAGGTATGGGAGAATACAAGTTGGACCTGAATCCCTCCCTGACAGAGCTTCCAGTATCGCCAAGATCCTACGGAAAACCATCATCAACATTCACACCTCTCGTAGTATAGGAACCATAAGTACACAAGGCTACTGGTATGATAAAGGCATCCACATCTTCTTCAAATAACACAAAAGAGTAGGCCATCTTAAATTGGCTTTACAAAGGAGAACCAATGGACTCTGAGGTCAAAAATATAAAGATATCCCCAGAGCAGTATGGAAAGGGATATGATTTCCTCAAAAAAATGGGATACAAAGGAAAAGGACCTCTGAATGACACAGGATGAGGGATCATCGAACCTATACCCATGGAGTTCCACCTTAATAGAGATAAAATAGGATTAGGCTTCAATACTCAAGCTAACAAACCTACCTCAAAGAAAAGTCCACCTTCTAAAGCAGAGAGTGATAAAATAGATGAAATAGTCTCAGACCCATGGCTTTATGAGAGATTGCTACGTATTGGTACAGAGAATCCTGAATATCAAGGAGAATGCTATGTACCTAGTTTTGAGGTACCTCAAGATCTTCATACTCCTTTGCTAGAACAATCGCCCATTCAAGAGGTGGGAGACTCCATCGCTACTATTACTCAAGAGGAACCCCGGCCACAGAATTCACATCCTAATTGGGGGCAATTGGTCACTATCACACATGTCCTAGATCTACCTCACTTTGACCTGCAAGCAGCTAACTAAGTCCATCAAATAAACATTGCTAAGTATTTGAATAGATCTGATGATGATGTCACAGACTCTCATGACTATGAGTATGATCAGTTATATATCGCGTTTGAAGAAATTGGGATAAACACAATTCACATGTTTGCAGCTCCTTGTAGGCGACCTAAGATCCCTTTCAATGACACTGATCCTCCTGAGGAAGAAGAAGAGTTCCTTCCTCCAATCATAAATGGAGACACTGGCGAATACATAACTCTACAAGAATTTCATAGGCTACAAGCAAGAACCCTTCTTTTACAAAGAGATGATGATGAGCTATCTACTAATGAGTCACTAGAGTTTGATCCATATATGCCTGATAATGACCCTTTTAAAAACAATCTCACTCTTATTGACCTAAACATCAAATACATTAACTTAACAGACCGTGTCATGTCGATTAACAGTTTTGATGCTAACACGATGTTGTCCTTCTCAGAATCTAACTCCCTAAAATTGGTACTTCCAGATCTCATTGATTGGACTGAAACAGATCCTACACCTATGCTCACATTTTTCAATGACTAATCCCTGGCTTTTTACCTTAATTCTTGTGAACCTCACCCTTCTTCCACTAATGTAAGGAGCGGGAACATGTCACAGGAGGATATCAAGTTTCTTAGTCACAAATTGAAAAATAAAAAGAAAAAGTGGATTGATGGTGAAAACCACTCTATGGCAGTATCAGATCCTAAAATAGTAAAGAAAAAAGACATATCCGATGGTGAAAACCTCTCTGAGGCACCAAAGGATGAGACTCTTGATATCCTCCCTGAACACTTTTAGGAAAGATCTTCAGTATTAATTGAACCAACAAAACCAGTGAACTTGGGCACTGATGAAGATCCTCAGATAGTCCATCTCGTACAATCCCTATCAGAAGAAGAAAAGGTACAATTCACAGAATTCTTTAAGGAGAAAAAGATCAACTTTGCCTGGTCCTACATGGATATGCCAGGACTAGATCCTAATCTCATTATGCATCACTTATCTATAGCTCCTGGGATCAAGCCCGTGAAACAAAAACTTAGAAAAATGCATCCTCATGTTGCATTACTGGTGAAAGCAGAATTAGAAAAGTTGTTAAAAGTTGGATTCATTTAGGTCATTGCCTATGCAGCTTGGATCTCCAATGTGGTCCCTATTTCTAAAACTGATAAATCTATTAGGATCTACACAGACTTCAGGGACCTCAACAAAGCATGTCTAAAGGATGACTTTCCGCTACCAAATATTGACATGATTATAGACCTTACAGCTGGCTACCAGATGTATTCCTTAATGGATGGATTCTCAGGGTATAATCAAATCAAAATTGCCCCTAAGGATCAAGAGAAAACTGCATTCACATGTGCATGGGGCACATTTTTCAGGAACGTCATGCCATTTGGGCTAAAGAATGCTGGAGCAACATATCAAAGAGCTATGACAACCATATTCAATGACATGATGCACAAAAACATGGAAGACTATGTCGATGACACACTGGCTAAATCCAAAGAAAGAGGTACTCATATTGCAGATCTAGGAAAGATATTAGATCAAATGGAACAGTTCCAACTCAGGCTCAATCCAAAGAAATGTGCCTTTGGGGTTCAATCAGGAAAGCTCCTAGGATTCATAGTATCGGAAAAGGGAATCGAGGTAGATTCGGCAAAAGTAAAATCTATTCTAGAAATGACTCCTCCATGCAATATAAACCAAATGAGGACACTACAAGGAAGACTCCAGTCTATTAGGAGATTCATGTCCCAACTTGCAGATAAGGCACAACCCTTTACTAAGCTACTACATAAAGGGGTTACATTCAACTGGGATGAACATTGTGAAGCCAACTTCAAGGAATTAAAAGTGTACCTGGCTACTCCACCAATTCTTATGGCACCTATTCATGGAAAACCTTTGCTCCTATATATTTCAGCTACAGCTACATCACTAGGAGTATTACTGGTGCAAGAGGATGAAACAAAGAAAGAGCGAGCTATCTACTACATTAGTAGAACTCTAGTCGCTTATGAGCTCAATTATAGCATTATTGAGAAAGCATGCTTAGCAGTTGTCTTCACATTGCAGAAATTAAGACACTACATGCTCTCACACATAGTCAAGCTCATAGCTAAGATCGATCCTCTGAAGTATCTCTTAAGCAGAACAGCATTAATAGGCCGTTTGGCAAAATGGGTCCTCATTCTAAGTGAGTTTGACATTGAGTATGTTGAACGAAGGGCTATCAAAGGATAAGTACTTGCAGATCAACTGGCTGATTCACTGCTCCAGGATGATACACCGTTGCTAATTGAATTTCCTGATGAAACAATCATGCATCTCACCGAACATTCATGGAAGATGTACTTTGATGGGTCATTTACTCAACAAGGATCTGGACCTGGGGTTCTCTTCATTACTTTACAAGGATATAAGATTCCCAAATATTACAAATTAATGTTTTCATGCACCAACAATATCTCAGAATATGAAGCGTTGGTCAATGGTCTCAAGCTCGCCATAGAATGGAAGATCATCAAGCTACACATATATGGTGACTCCCAACTAGTTATCAATCAAATCAATGGGGAATATCAAACAAGAGATGAAAAATTGATGCCCTGCAAAAAACTAGTTGATGATTTGAAAAAATACTTTGTCTTCGTCACCTTTCAGCAAATACCAAGATTAGATAATAAAGCTGCAGATACTATGGCTACCTTTGTGTCCACGTTACAATTAGAGGAACATCAATTCCACTATGACTTCTTGGTGGAAGAAATATCCTATCCTGCCTTCGCCAATCCAAAATACCAGATAATCTATGCCTTACATACTCCAGATCAATCTCGATATGCCAGTATTATTGCCTATCTTTCAGACCAAATCATTCCTGCCAATCTATCTAGAAATGAGAAACGATCCCTGATTAGGACAGCATCGCGTTACGTCCTCATAACTAACAACCTATATTGACGTAGTCTCAATGGTACACTTCTTTGGTGTTTAGAACTAGAAGAGTCTGATCTAGCTTTAAAAGATGTCCACGAAGGTGTATGTGGATCCCACTCGAATGGCTTTTCATTAGCTAAAAAGCTGCTCAGAGTAGGCTATTATTGGCCTACAATGGAGAAAGATGCCATTCAATTTTCCAAAGCATGTCTTAAATGCCAAACACATGGAAACCTCATCCATGCTCTTGCCAGAGAACTGATACCTTTCATAACACATTAGCCATTTCAGCAATGGGCCTTTGACTTGGTTGGACAGATATATCCCAACTCTTCAAATGGACACAAATTCATCATTACGGCCACTGAGTATTTCACAAAGTGGGTCAAAGTCATGCTGCTAATCAAGCCACTGGCAAACAGGTGGCTATGTTCATCTTAAACTACATTATTTGCAAATATGGGATACCCTCTTCAATTGTGATAGACAATGGGGGCCAATTTAAAAACCAAGACATTGATGACCTCTATGAAAATTTTCACATTACTCAACATTGCTCTTTAGTCTATTATCCTCAAGGTAATGGACAGGCTGAGGCATCAAACAAAAACATTCTCAAGATCCTACATAGAACTGTGAGCAAGTCTGGAAGACACAGGCATTTACAACTAAATCTGACAGTATGGGCCTACAAAACAAGCATCAGGACACCAACTGGAGCCACACCATTTGCTCTAGTCTATGGCACTGAGGCAGTACTACCTATTCAGGTTGAAATCCCATCTTTGTGGATCTCCCTACAAGGACTAGTTACTGATGAACAGTACCGCATTGATCGGATAAATTCTCTGGACCTACTGGATGAGCGCAGACAACAAGCATTCGATCACCTCAAAGTGTACCAAGCAAGGATGTCCAAAGGTTACAATAAGAAGGTTAAACCACACAAGTTTGAAGTGGGGGACCTTGTCCTAAAAGAGAATCCTAAAAACCAGCCTAACAAAGAGCAGAAAGGGAAGTTTGAACCTAACTGACTGGGGCCTTATGTTATCACAGGTACTTTTGGGACTGGAGCTTATTAGTTAGCTACACCTGAGGGATATGTTCTCCCTGATCCTATCAACACTCTACATTTGAAGCAATTCTACGCTTAATGTTTGGCTAGCAGAGCCTGTACAGCAAAAATTTCTTACAAAATACCAAAAACATTCAGAAAATTGATCCTAAAGAAATCCAAAAATAGTGGAAAAGGTCCTTCAAAATGGGTATCCTTGGTGAAAACCTGGTAAACAGGCGCCTTGATACTATAAAAACATTCAAAAAAGCAAAAATAGAAAAAAAATTGAAAAAGAGAAAAGTGCCTTGATGAGTACCTGGTAAAATAGGCATCTCGGTAGCAAAAAGAAAAGAATCTTGCCAATTGGTGAAAACCTGGCAATCAGGCATCACTTGTGTTCTTCGCTCCATCTATCATTGCACTACTGATACTAGGCCTTCATAATTTTTCCTGTGCTCATGCACTAACTTTATTATTCCTACATGACTATCTTATCCTCGCTTGGATTTTGTCTATCTTTACATCTTAGGAATAAGTCATTCTGCACTGGGGGCATCTTTCCTGGCATAGTTAGTTGTGGTTGCTAGGTTTCTCTAGGATGGTTTTCCTTGCAAACACGATGTTTATCAACACATGCAAAACAATGTCACTTCTCAAAACAAAGGTGTCTTTTGACGACATGGGACATGACATTTAAACACTCACATAACATTCCTACAAAGCCATATTAGATCACAAACATGAATGGATTATCCTATCAAGGCACAGACATGGAACATCATATTACTTGTATTACACTTTTTTGATTGATGAATCTTTACTGTGTTTGACAGATGAATGAACGAAGTACTACTTAAACACACATTTTGATAATGGATTGATTATGATTCTTTTATGTCTTGATGATGTTTTCAACTAGGGGCATCTAAATAATTATAAATTTTATTGGATTGATTCACCATTGATGATTTGTTATGTCTTCTTAGTTACTCAATGATGTCTACGCAAAGACAAAGAGTCACAAGGATTGGGGGCATAATTTTTTCTTAAATTTCTGTGTATGGTGATTGTTTCACATGATCCTATAAATTTCACCTAACTTGGATGTTTATAGTAAGAGCTGCCACTATGGGTGGATAGCCGCATATATCTCGATCTTTGATATGTGTAAACTATGGTGAGTTTGACACAATTTCCTTTTCTATTTTCTATTCAGATTCTCACTAAGGTATACGAATCATAATGTACCCAAGGATATGAATTTTCAAGGTCATTGCGGGTTCAATATCTTGCCTTAATCAGAAACTGGTATATTAAAAGGAAGGTGACTATTTTGATATCCTAGCTCCTATAGCTTGGTACCTAAGTCTATTTCCAACATTCCAATAAAATACAGTATTCATATTATCATAATATCAGTGGGTATTAGTGATGATTATACTATTTGGTGGTATCCGTTTCAAAAGCGCCCAATGATGATAAAAATGTTGCAATATTTGCTAAATTAGTGACAAGTCCTAAGAGTCTTCATATAGCTACATTTAAATATTGCCTGATGCATTTTGTCCAACAATACATAACAAACATAAGGTAATTTAAGCTCAAAACATGGTTTCTATCTTCTTCTACCACTATCAAGTTAATTACATCATTTATATTACTGATATCATCCACAGCATACATTTTGCATACATTTTGGAAAAGCGAAACTAAAAAATACAAAAATAAAACATCCATGTATTACATTTTTACTTCTACATCCTAAGTGCATCCATACATATATTTTTGCATCACTATAAAATCAAAGAAAACATACACTTGCATTTTCACATAGATATCATTTTTTCACATCAGTAATATATCCATCACATCCCCATTCAAAATGATGTTGTCAACTATAAACTAACTCATCATGAGATCAAGATATCATCACATGTGCAAAGGATACATTTACCACATCTATGAAAAGAAAAATGGATACATCTACCACATGAAACATGTCAAAATCCAGACACTACAAACAAGATACAAATCAAAGCGTAAAGAGTATCAGTAAGCATAAAAAGTATCAGTAAGCATAAAGAGTATCAGTGCGCATAAAAGAGTATCACAGCATAAAGAGTGTCAGTACACATAAAGAGAATCGGTATGCCAAAACTCACGAATCAGATATATATATCAATATAATGTACAAAAAGGGGATCTCAGCAGGATCCAGATATACATGTATAAATCTCAAAAAAGACATAATGCACAGTCTCAACTTTGGCCCACCCCCTCTCCCTGATCAGGAGGAGGAGGAGGAGGTGGCATGAATGGCACTGCTGGAAGTGGCATGGACCCCTCTGACTGCTGAGCTATGTGTGAGAATGTGGGTGCCCTCTGACCCTTAGGAACTACAGCATGATACAAAGCATAATAATAAGTCACCCTCTGTCCCTGATGGACTACGGTCTGGGCCTGTGTGTCTCTCTTAGCTCTCAGCCGCTTGAGCTGTCTATCCCTGTCTGCTAACAGTGCCTCCACAGTAGTCACCCTAGCCTCCAAGTCTGTGATCTGATCTCTAAGCTCCTCTCTCTCCTGCTCACACCTTGATAGAGGGTCCCCATCTCTACCAGGATCCTGCTCTTGTACTCTCTATCTCTGTTGTCTCTAATGCTCGGGAGTAAGTAATGGGCCCGGATCCCTTTGTGGGGCCACAAACTTGTATCTTAGCCATCTCTAACCACTACCTCACCACCTCCCCCCCAGTCATCACCATCATGTCTATCATCTAGGGGAGGATGCTTGCTACCTCTGCCTCCATCTCTTCCGCCATCTCAGCCCCCATGTCTGCCTGGTGCTCTATCTCGGCTGCCTCTCCCTCTGACAGGTCGGTCCTCAGGATCATAATCTAGTGGCTCCTCTATACAAGGAATCATCTCCTCCGGCACTGTAAATCGTGGAAATGGATGCTGAAGCATATTTGTAGCATATCCATCTAATACACCTGCATCCTCAACATCTGGGCAAAGGTCCCAATCTATAGCTACCATGTCACGGATGTCTTGTGCAGTAGTATCATAAGTCAGTTGAGCTCCCCAGTCAGCCACCTCATCCCTAATCCATGCATAAACTGCCACATCCTTTGTATGGCCCTGTCGCCGCCCATACTATCTCAAAACTCTGGTAATGAGGAAGCGCTCTATGATGTATCTGGTATAGCTGATCAAATATCTGCTTTGACACAAGAAGGGAACCTGCCGAGCATCAGATGTCCATACCTCACAATCTAGGTATGGTCACCACACAACCTCTGTCATATCATCAAAAACCCGATGCCAATACTCAACCTTGCCCAGGTGGAGCTGCTGTAATAAACCTGCATACATATATACATAGGGCTGCTCTGGTGCCCTCTACCTATCACCAATCGACCGTGTCACAGGGATGTGCTCCCAGGCCCATACCTGAAGAATCAATATACCCACAGTCATGCTGCGGGTATGGTGGTAAACAATCTCATGCAACTCTCAGTATATGTGAGCTAAAATATATCTCCCCCAGGAAAATCGTCGGTGGTGGATGATCATCTGCTCTACCATACCGACCCAGCCCACCAAAAAACCATGTTGTCCTCTGTCCGGCATAAGGATGCCACCTACCAATCCAGATAAATACACAGCTAGTCGATCATAGTGATCAACCATGTGTTATATGACAGGTATCTGTGATCTATGATGCCATCCTAAACGAACCTCCGAGTAGTCCTAATCACAACACCAGCTCTCAACTCAAAGAAAACCTCATGTCCCACCATGGGCACGTGCAAGATCCTCCAAACGTCCTCTGGTGTCACGGTAATCTCACCAGTCGGTAGGTGGAAGGTGTTGTGCTCTGAATGCCATCTCTCGGCCAGAGCAGTCAACAACCCTCAGTTTACCATGATCTTGGGTAAACCTATCAATGACCGCAATCCACATTAGATCACGATATTCTACTCATCATTTGATAATCGGCCAGACAATGCCATAACTCATGCAGGATAGGTGCCTCGGAAGGAAACTACCTCAAACTGGGCCTAAATTTTGACATAAAAGTAACACATCAGCATTCTATCTACAACAAAGGGCATATTCCTACTCTACTCAATCATTTCTAGTTCACAGGATGCAAACAGATCAAAACAATTTGAAAACCTAAGGCTTTTACCAGATGCGATCCTAGAAATGTAGGATGCAATTCTGCATATAGGATGCGATCCTAGAAAAATAGGATGCGATCCTAAATGCAGGGTATGATCCCCAAAAACCTGGATGCGACGTAGAATCCAGCAAAAACCAGATACGATCCAGGAAAAACTGGATGCGATGCGCGTTTCGCAGGATGCGATCCGGAATCTCAGATGTGATCCTATCTTTGACTAGCTATAAAATGCACAAAAATGCTTGAAATTCAAAAATGCAAAATTCACAGGGTAGGTTATCAAGCACTTACCGACGATGGGTAGTCGGTTGGTCGCTGGTGTCGATGGCTCATCTTGAATCGATGTTTCCTCACGGGGACCACCATTTTCTCTGCAGACCTCTCTAATTGGCTATAGCTGAATGTCAAAATGAATAGTGAAATGGTTAATTTGGAGGCTTATATGGGTCTTTTGGGACTTTTAGGGTTTCCAGAATTCCTCCCGAACAACTACAAAATCATTTGTGCTCTCTTTATTCAATCAGGAACCAAATCAAAGGTGCCTATGAAATTTTCAGCAGCATAGTGTCCTTTTGCGACAAGTTTCAAAGATTGTGAATTTGCTTCGTTTATTCACCACAATGGTAAATATTGTATATTTTATCATACATCTTGATCTAAAACATCATTATCACTCATATTTTCACGTAATTCAACTTGATAAATGTGTGTTTATTTTAAACACACCTTCTTCTACTCTGCTCTTTCTGGCCTTATCACTTCCTGCAAGTGTTATATTCTCTATAACTGAGGGGTTTTATTCTTTTCCTTCAATTTTGTTCCTGAGGGGGCATGATCACACTATCATCAAATAATTTTTTGCTCAAAACAACATCAAAATGACTTCGTTATCAAACAAACTAGGGGCATAACAGTTTCTTGACTAATGTCGAAACTATTGGCTAGAAAGCTTTGGTTCTCATAAGCTGGATATCTTGTGTTTCCTCATTTTAGAAGATTTTTAAAAGCTCCTGGCAGCTTCGTACTGGCTTTCAGATGACAACCAAGTTCGGAATCAGTATTATCAATTTTCAGACGACAACCAAGTTCAGAATTGGTCTTTTTAAAATCTTTTGTTGATCTTTGGATGACAACCAAGTTCAAGATCAATTCTATCAGTTTTGTTTAAACAAATGTGAGACTGATCTCATCAACATTTCATTTGACAACCAAGAACAGGATTCTCAACTTTTCTGAAGTCAAAATAAAAAACTTTCTTTGAATCAATGCGCTGCTCACACATCAATTCAAAGAGGGGCAAATGTAACCACCTGAATTTGGTCTGTTCTAACTATGGACCCTATTTTCCCTAAGTGTGATCATACCCTTGATTATGTCCAAATGACCCTGTTACTATTTGGCATAATTCTTTGAATCAATTTAATATCCTAGGTGATTTTTATCACTGATTTATATTAACTATTATAGCCATGAAATTCAAATCAATTTCGACCAATCAAATCAAACCAAAATCAAATATGGCTATAGTATTTAAT
>MU227613.1:2193674-2204988 GCA_018584345.1 Thuja plicata | reverse complement strand
TAAGTTGAATAAATCTTGCATTCAAGTTGTAGAAAAGTATTTTTTTTTATTTTAGAGATATGAAGTACAATGATGAATATTATTCTAGTTAAACAAAAAAAAATATTACTTGCATCTTATAGATATTATACGTCTTGTCCTCTTAGGTTGCCTAGCAGGGTGTTACATATGGTGGCTGGAGTGTACGGACTGCAATAGCAATATCAATAAAATACAAGTTTAAATCTGCAACTTTGATGTCCTATGCAATTTGGATGGTTTAACACTTCTTTCTTTAATTTTTGAGTTGATGTTGGAATAGTAAGAAATCTAAGATCATTTTTATTTCCATCCAATGCATTGATAGTCATTTTCCATGACTATACTGTCATTTCCAGCAAGTTAGAAATCTGATTTTGTTAAGTTTATATCCATTTTGTAGTTAGTTTTGAAAAACTAGATCCTTTCCATGGACTCAAAGGCCTATAATCCATGGAAGGAAGATACTAACCCTATACCATAAGTTCTAATATTGATTCTTGCAGAGATTTAAGGAATGAAGTGATCACAAGTTGACTTGGAGAAGGGTTTCAAGTGAAATTGATGGCTAAGGTATAACAGTAGGAGATCAAGCTTAAGGAAATAGATTTTTTATGATTGGAATAGTATTATAGGGTGGTATGAATGGTGAATCAACCACCAATTAGTCCAAGAAGAGTGTGGATGGTAAAGATTGGTGAGGCCCTAGATTTAAGGGTTTTAAGTCATCAAATTGGGGCTTTTAGGGTTCCTTGAGGTTTGGTTCTAATTCGTCTTAATATTAGAGCTTTTGTGTCATTTTAGATCACTTCCCAAGAGTTGGGACATTGGGAACATGATTCTAATAAAGTTGCTTTGTAAATTGGGGTCTTCTTATGCATTTTTGGAGCCATAGTGTGAGGACAGTCACATATGGTCCAAAGGAGTCACTAGTTTCCTTTTGGTATGTTGTATAAGGGGATAAAAGGTATCCAAAAATACAATTTTTTTATTATTCCTTTGGGAAAATCTAAACTTAAGGGAAAATTACTCTCGTTGAAGGGCTACAATGAAGGCTATTAGGCCTAGTAGTAGTTTGGTGAAGAATTGAAGGCTAGGAGAGTTGGGTGGGTCTTGAAACCTTGAAACCACTTTGATATGTCCTCATACACCCCATATACATCAAATCCATCATTTTTTTGTACCTAGGGTAACCTTGGTTGTATTGGGTCTATTTGAGCCATTGTGCTTTTGGAAGGGTAGTTCATTTGTGAGCCAAATTTGGCATCTTACCTTGAAAATCAGTCCATCAAATCATCCAGTGCATCAAGTGGTATCAAAGCCACAATTAGATTAGGGAAGATGTATAAAGGAGAAGAGTATTTTCCCACAAGGATGACAAATATAGAGTTGGCCAGGATAGTCAGGGAGTAGTTGGCAGACAATAGGAAGTTGAAAGAAACATTGGAACAAAGGGAGAAAGAGAAGCATGAGAAGGATAGAATGATGAGGACCATGATGGAGAGGATCTCAGCACTAGAGAAGAGAGACAAGAACATCAGACTGGATGAGGAAGTAGAAGAAGGAGAAGAAGAAGAAGTACCCCAAGGGAAGAACATTTAGACTATGAGGATGAGAGGATGGCTAAGTTGGTGAAAGCCATAAAGAATGGAGATTCAAGGGTAAGAAAAGACTTACCAATTTATTGAGGGAAGATGGATGATGAGGAACTAATAGATTGGTTCAGTGCAATTGAGAATTTCTTTGAGTGTGAAGGAATAGAGGAGAAGGACAAAGTGAAGATTGCAAAGTCTAGGATGAAGGGACATGCATTATTGTGGTGGGTGTTAGGGATTTTTCTTGTATGAATCACAGTGCTTGAAATGACTACTTGAACACTATGCCTTCTAATATTGATTCAGATAAAAGGAAAGCCTAATTGCTAAGGATTGGATAATATCCTTCTTCATTTTTGAGCTCCACAAATACTCAGGCAGGTTTTACCTCTTTATGATTACTGATTACACAGTATATATTAATGTGGACACTAATTTTCTATGTATCTTTGTTAAACCAACTTATGAAACACCTTGCAAATGACCAAGCATAACCAAATGCAAAGCTTAACCATACAAACCATGATTGTAAATATAGCATAAACCAATGATACAAGGATTTTCATCTTTCTTCCTTTTAAGGAGGGATAACCTATTCACTCTTTAAGGAATCACTAAAATGGAAAATATCCTACTGATATGAGTCCTTAATGAGTTCAGCTCATTTGTTCTAAGTAACAGAAGTATATTTAATTGAAATAATTTTGATATTGGATGAAGAACAAACTGCAAACTATACTCTAGACCAGTGCCTTTCCCTTCGGCAAAGAGTCAATAAAAACATGAATCAGCAGAGATTAACTAATGAAGATACTGTAGAGTACCTTACAAACTACATGCAGCTGAGATAGAGTGCCTTACAAACTATCCTCTCATATCCATATCATTGCATCAAATCCTTACAATAATGTTTTTCTCTCTGAAATTATCTATGAAACTTAGTCCTCTCCTTGAAAGGAACTCATAAACAATTAGACACACTACCTTGTAGTAGGTATGTTTTGGATGCCTTACAAACAAACCATACTAGAGCACAAACAAAATATAAAAGAGACAAGACAATATAGAAGAGGGAAACTACACTGTATTTCATTAATAAATTTTGCTTCAAACATATCCAGACAATAAGCCTTTAGAATATACAAAGAAATAAAAGTATATCTTACAATAGAAATTCATCAGAAAAATAGGGACCTGCTCTGGGCATCTGTAGGAAAAAAACTAGAACAGAGCAGAGGAAAGGAACCCTTACAACTGAGAAAAGAAGAAGATATATAGAAGAGAAGAAACCCTAAAAACTATGTCTGGAAAACACCTATCCTTCTCTCAAATATGATTTGCACTCATTCCTTCTTTTCCAAAAATCTGATCCTTCTTGGTGACTTCAAAAATCTGATTTTACTTGCATTCCAAGTCTTCAAAATATCTGATATATTTTATTAATAACTGACTCCATCTGTCTTTTCAAAATCAGATTTTATCCTCATTATAACTCTTTCATTCTGCCACTAAGAAGCTTTCCAAATCTGATATTAATCTGAGAAAATCTAATTTCATTCTTCTTCAAAAAATCTCCAGGAAAGCAAATATGAATCTGATTTTGCAAATAAAATATATGTATTTTATCTCTTCTTTCTATGCAAATCTAATCTCCATAATCTAATCTTCCTTTTGTCCAAATTTTCTATGCTCTGCAAAAATTTTGATTTTCTCTGTGTTGAAAATTCTTCCCGGAATGCATTTTCAAATCTTTGAATAATAAAAATAAAAAATATGCACATAGACTATAGAAAAGACTATATAGATTTAATATTTTATGTAAATCTGATTTTATATTCCTTTTAATATTCCATGCACAAACTATAACATTTTAAATCATTTTAATTGTGAAATCTATGCATTTTCTCCCTTTATAATTCTATTTTATGCCTTTTTCTCCCAGAATCCACCAGATTTTGACACTTGTCACATGCTGATTTGCTGCTTTAAACTAGCCTTTTAACTCACCTTTTAACCACAATAATCTTTTCCTCTTTGTCTCTAAGTCTCTTGAACTTTTTCTTAACCTTCCATCCATTTGGAGACTTGGAGACTACCTTTACTCTCTAAGTCTCTAGATCTTTACTTAACCGCACCTTCACTACACTTTAACCATGATCAGCCTTTTTCTCATTGTCTCTAAGTCCCTTGAACTTTTTCTTAACTTTGGTTAGATCTGGAGACTTGGAGACTAGCCTTTAGTCTCTAAGTCTCTAGATGATTTTCTCAACCATGGGTTTGATTTGGAGACTTCAAAACTTCGAGACAAGGAGACTAACCTTAACTCAACCATTAACCATGTCTCAACTATGGTTACTTTGCATAGTGTAGTCTCTAAGTCTCATAAACTTTTTCTTAACCATGGTTCGATCTGGAGACTTGAAGACTAGCCTTTAATCTCTAAGTCTCTAGATGAGCTTAACTTGACTGCACCTTGACTGCACTTTAACCATGGTAAATTTTTTATAGTGTAGTCTCTAAGTCTCTAGATGATTTCACCAACTATGGTTAGACTTGGAGACTTGGAGACTACCTTTAGTCTCTAAGTCTCTAGAGGATTTTCTTGGCTTTGGAGACTTGGAGACTTGGAGACTAGGAGACTAACTTTATGCATTTTTACTCCAAAATAATGGGGCCCACTAGAATTTTGAAATTTCAACCATGAGACCCACCAAATGGCCTCTTGTTTCTTTCTTCAAATCATATACTAAGTGTTGAAGTATATGAATACTAAAAACTTTCACAACCCCATGCATGTGGGATATACCTCTATGTATTTTTGAAACTTTGTTATTTCTGCAATACTCAAAGAGCCATAACTTTTGCGTTTCAATTCTAATTTGGCTCAAATATTTACAGTCAATTACTAGCATGGTTTTTTCAAACATATCCAAAATTCAGCCCAACCTAGATCGTAGTTTTTGAGATATGACCAAAAACGTGGCTAGTTGTACACTTGCATTTTCAGATTTTTAAAATTTGCCTCCAAATGCTTCTCATTAATGGATAACTTTTCTTGCTAATGGACATCATAACTGCCCTCCAGAGGTCTGGGCTCCCCTTGCCATGGTTTCATTTTTCCCTTTTATAACTTAAAATTTTTTAAAAAACCTCTGCTTTGCACTTCCAAACTACACAAATTGTCTTCAAATTTAGATTCATAAACTAATCAAAAAGAAACCCCATAATTTGAACCTCTGGAACTTGATTCACCTTTACACATGGAACATGAATCTTCAATTAGATTGCACTAAATGCAGACTGATCTATCAAAATCAATTTGCAAAGTTAGCATCTTACAATTTTCCTGATTCTGAACTCAGCAAATATGCATAAATTGGATTTGGAATCAAGTTGGGAAAGTGAACAACTGGATTGGTATGAGTCTGAAACTCTTCAAATGGGTGCACTTTCATGTTTTCAACATGGGGGAACATTCAATTATGCAATGCATTCAACTGGGTACAACTTGCAGAAGCTCAAAGTAGGCTATTCAGATATCTGGACATGACAGAGAAACAAGATAGTTCTGCAGGACCAACTTTGGGAAGACTGAAAACTAATTCAATGGACTCAAAATGACTTAGGATTTAAAAATTAAGCTCTTTGATATACATGTTAAACATTCCCAAAGTGGTAAACTATGAAACTCAACAGGGCACAAGTTATTCGGATGCAAAGTAGGCAAGTTACAGCAATTTGACACTATAATCAGTATATGCAAAAAAGGACAAGTACTCAAAACAAGACATCACTAAATGACTCAAAACTTGAATTTGATGATCTGGGATGTCTTCTTATGTCTAAAAAAGAGTGATGAACACCTGAAATGCATGAAAAAATTCAGAATTGCACTTGTGCAAAAAGGCTCAAAAGTTCTCATAAGGGGCCAAAATGCAAAATTTTTAACAAGGTACTCAAAAACCTTGTATTTTTGAGTACCAACAGTGGCTCTGACTGAGGATGGTTAAATGAAAGTTTATACCGAGAACCAAAGATCTCTGGAGTAGCAGACCACCCCAAAACTTCAAATCAGATTTCATCACTTTTCTCTTTCCTCTTTTCACTGACATCTCTCAAAACTTTTCTCTCTTCTCAAAAAATAGGGAAACCTCTAACATAAAGCAAACACACAACTAAAAGGGAAAACAACTGTTCAATATGTTCAATATCTATAAGAGGCCCAAAGCCCCACAACTGAGATCAACTCTTACCTCTATCAAACACAAAGCTCTCAGCCCCATGTTTCAAAAATAGGATAACAGTGCCACTCTTATCTGTCTGATCCAATCCACTATCATCCTGTATCAACTCATCATATGAAATCAAATCTGCATATTCTTCATATGAGCTTCCATAAATATTAGGCAGATTTTCATCATAAAAATTGTGTGGCATATATATGTCACATTCATTAGATAAGAACATACTTTGACATCTGTAACATTTATCATCTTTCATTTGCAAACCACCACTTAAAAAGTCACCATTCAACTGAAAGGAGGGATACTCAACCTCTGTCATACTGCTTGGGCAAGCATCATTAGGTCTAATCACATCCATTACTTTCCTCTCAAAAGAAAACATACCTTGATCTTCAAGAAAAATTTGAGAGGCCTTATCACTTGGAAAATGATCATCAAACTTAGGACATGGAGAAATAACCTCTTCATCAAAAATAGGAGCACCTTGCAGCTTATCATCATCAAACAAACTCAAAGAAAAGTGGTGGGTGGGAGGGAAAATATGAATACATTGAATGTTTGCCAATGAAACTTGAGCCACTGATTGACCATCATTTAATGGTTCAAAGGCAGACTTAGAATCAAGACAAGATTCAAAATCCACACTATTCTCTAAATCATTTCTTAACTCCATATTTAGATTTTCTGCATCTACTGAATCTGAAACCACACTGAAAACCTCATCATTTGATAAATCAAACTGAATTTTATTGTAGCCTAATGAAGGAGTGCAAGAAGAAATAGTATCACATATGTCCAAATCAGAATGCACTGATTCATTTTCCTTGTCAAATTCAATATGTGTTGGACATGAAAGTTTAAATCTTCCATTTCCTGAATATCTAAGATACTCAAAAGATAAAATCTTTGTAATTTGTTCACTATGAAGGGAACAACAGTCATCTTCTTCATTTAACTCCTTACTGTCTTCTTGTGTGATGCTGCAAATTTTTATAGTGTAGTCTCTAAGTCTCTAGATGATTTTTCCAAATATGGTTAGACTTGGAGACTTGGAGACTACCTTTAGTCTCTAAGTCTCTAGATGATTTTCTTGGCTTTGGAGACTTGGAGACTTGGAGACTAGGAGACTAACTTTATGCATTTTTACTCCAAAATAATGGGGCCCACTAGAATTTTGAAATGTCAACCATGAGACCCACCAAATGGCCTCTTGTTTCTTTCTTCAAATCATATACTAAGTGCTGAAGTATATGAATACTAAAAACTTTCACAACCCCATGCATGTGGGATATACCTCTGTGCATTTTTGAAACTTTGTTATTTCTGCAATACTCAAAGAGCCATAACTTTTGCATTTCAACTCTAATTTGGCTCAAAGTTTTACTGTAGATTTTTGGCATGATCATTTCAAACATATCCAAAATTCAGCCCAACCCAGATCGTAGTGTTTGAGATATGACCAAAAACATGGCTGGCTATACACTTGCATTTTTAGATATTTAAAAGTTGCCTCCAAATGCTGCTCATTAATGGCTAACTTTTCTTGCTAATGGACATCATAACTGCCCTCTAGAGGTCTAGGCTCCCCTTTCCATGGTTTCATTTTTCCCTTTTATAACTTAAAATTTTTTTAAAAACCTCTGCTTTGCACTGGCAAACTGCACAAACTGTCTTCAAATTTGGATTCATAAACTAATCAAAAAGAGCCCCCATAATTTGAACCTCTGGAACTTGATTCACCTTTACACATGGAACATGAATCTTCAATTATCTTGCACTGAAGGTGAACTGATCTATCGGCATCAATTTTCAAAGTTAGCATCTTACAATTTTCCTGATTTTGAACTCAGCAAATATGCATAAATTGGATTTGGAATCAAGTTGGGAAAGTGAACAACTGGATTGATATGAGTCTGAAACTCTTCAAATGAGTACAATTTCATGTTTTAAACATGGGAGAACATTCAATTATGCAATGCATTCAATTGGGTACAACTTGCAGAAGCTCAAAGTAGGCTATTCAGATATCTGGACATGACAGAGAAACAAGATAGTTCTGCAGGACCAACTTTGGGGAGACTGAAAACTTATTCAATGGACTCAAAATGACTTAGGATTTAAAACATAAGCTCTCTGATATACATGTTAAACATTCCCAAAGTGGTGAACTATGAAACTCAATAGGGCGCAAGTTATTCGGATGCAAAGTAGGCAAGTTACAACAATTTGACACTATAATCAGCATATGCAAAAAAGGACAAGTGCTCAAAACAAGACATCACTAAATGACTCAAAAATTGAATCTGACGATTTGGGATGTCTTCGTATGTCTAAAAAAGAGTCATGAACACCTGAAATGCATGAAAAACTTTAGAATTGCACTTGGGAAAAAAGGCTCAAAAGTTCTCATAAGGGGCCAAAATGCAAAATTTTTAACAAGGTACTCAAAAGCATTGTATTTTTTAGTACCAACAGTGGGATTGTGTTCAAGAAGAGAGATGGAAGAATGGGAAACTCAAGATCACATCTTGGTATATTATTATGGAGAAGATGAAGGAAATTTTTTTTCCAAAGGATTATAGAGTACAGTTATACAAGAAGATGAGAGATTTTAGACAAAAGGACATGGATGTGTAGAGGTACACTAAGGATTTCCATAAGTTGGATATTAGAACAAGGAATGAAGAAGAAGTGGAAGAAAATATTGGAAGGTACATGGGGGCTAAGGTTCAACATCTAGGATGAACTTAGTCTTACTACCCCAAGGACAATTGATGAATGCTATCAGTTGGCCATGAAGGCTGAAGAGAAGATAAGAAGAAGGCATGAGAAGTAGAATAGTACAAGAGGAGGATCTTCTATGAGAGGAAGAGGAGGTAGAGGTAACACTAATTTTTAGAGTCACAATGACAAAGACAATCCATACACATCAGAGACAAGAGGAGGATATAAAGGAGGAAGAAGTGGAGGAAGAGGAAATGGGATGTTCATAGGGAGATGCTTTACTTTCAATGAAGTGGGGCATCAGTCCTTTAGATTTCATAAATGGAATGAGGAAAAAGGTAGGGACAAGAGAGTGAACTTGATGGAAGAAGACACAAAGAGAGAAGAGCAGCAAGAGCCCATTGTAATTCAACCAGACAATGGAAAATGCTTATTGATGGGAAGAGCACAGCCATGGAATCCATAAATGAGTATATTTATATCAAATTGCTTAATTCAAGGTAAAGTATGTAGACTCATTATAGACTCAGGAGAAAGTCATGATTTTGTATCTCATGAGGTTATGAGTGTTGGAAATACAATAATGGGAAAGCAAGATACTAAGAGGGGGGGTGAATCAGATCTTAAAAATTAAACACTTAAAACAAACTGATCCACATTCATACATAAATGAATCTAATGTAATCTCAGATAGCATCCACATAATGGAATAAGTAACACATAACACAATAACTTGGTAACCCAGAAACCCAAATAGGCAAAACTAGGGTGGGGATGACACCCACAAAATTCTCCACTACTGCAGCAATAAAGTGTACCTGTTAAGGTTACAATGTTTGATTACAAAATGTAATCTACCCTGTGAAAGGTTTGCCCTATTAAGAGCTTAAGATCATTACAATATACCCTGTTAAAGGATTTCAACTCACAATAAAGTAAGCACTTTGTTAAGAGATAAAGAAAGGTCTTCTAAAACCACTTTGTTAAGAGATTTTCACCCGATACAATGATTAGAAAGTCTCAAGTATTGATTCTTCGTTATGCGCTCTGATGCTGATGATGGATCTCCTCTTTCCAATACCTTCTATGATCTCATAATCTGATATATCTTTACTTTGCTGTTCACTGTGTTCTTGCTCTTCTTGATCTTTGCTTCTTAACAAAATAACCCTCTGTGCATTTCACTTCTGAAAATGCAGTTGCCACACACCACATACTTACTTACTTACAAAATAGGGTTTAGAAGCAATCTAATATACTTGTTCAGATCTCATAGTGAGATCTAGATCAACGATCAAGATCTGATATCCATTCCTTGATGGTAAAAAAATTAATGCTTACAATGAGTCATGCATAGGATAAAACAATTAAATGCATAACTAACTCCGTATGAGAATATTAAATTCATACATTAGTCAGCCAAAAAAGCTTATACAAGTCAGCCAGATCACTTATCCTTGAATTTTGTAGCATACCAGACATGTATACAAAAACTTTCCTACTCGGCACTTGACTGTCTATTGCTCGGCACTTAATATCCCTATATCCTTCTCGGCTCAACAATGTAACTCAGCAAACTAAAAAACTTCTCGGCAATGTTGCCCGGCCTTGCACAGTTTTAGCTCGGCCACAGTGATAGCCAACTAAAACTGCCTAGGTGAATGACTAAGTGTTGGTCGCTAATCATCAACAGATCTTAGAGATTAACAATCTCCCCCTTTGATATTAGTGGAAAAAACACTTATCATTACTTCCATTCATTTTATCAAATTATTGCCTAGGTATACAAAGTACTCCCCCTAGGAATATACTTGGAATAATTCATACAAAAAGTTTACATGCCTTCAAAATTTATATACAAGTGTACCTATGATGTATTGATGTATCCTTTCATACTTCCTTACCAACTTCCTTACTAACTTCCCCCTTGTTTTTGTCACTGATTTCTAGTGGGGTTAAGTTGTACTTATCCAAAAATTGTTTATGAAGCTGCAAGGTGGATTCAAATGTGGTATCCCAGATTTCTTTTGCAATCTTCATAACTTCCAATTTTATTTCTAGCTCGGCAGCTAGACTCACTAAACTCTCTGTAGTTGATAGATTTGCACTGCTTTGTGATAAATCCTTTGCTTTTGAGAGTTCCTTATGTATTACCTCCAAGTGAGGCAACAGGCTGGTCTGAATGGTTATCAATTTGGTCCTTATTCGACCATCTTCAGCCATAAGCTCAGCTATTCTCCTTTGTGCATTTATCAACTTATTAAAATGTAAAGAACTAGAGGTAGTATCTTTACCTAAAGTAGCACCAGTTGATCTCTAATCTAACTGTAGCTTCTCAACAAGCTATAGATTATCCTTTGTGAAAAATTCAACATCACATAGTTTTCTATACAAAGAATAAACATTGGCTATAACTTTGTCTAAAGTTTCTACAAGAATAGAAAGTTCAACCTGTTTAGTTGCTATCTCTTCTAAGATCTTCTCTAGAACTTTCCTCTCAAATCTTCTCTGGGACCATTATAGAAGCTTCGCATTGCTGTCTATGTCCTCATCTGTTACTTTCTATACAATGTTGACTAGCTGATCAATGATTGGAGCTTGACGTGTTTCATCCTCTAAGTCAAAAGCCTTTGCAAATATGTCTTTAATGTCATGCAACACCTGCTTTTGCTTTTGTTCTATCTTCAACTCTTCCTGTCTCTTCTTCCTCTTAAGCAATTCTTGAAGAGTCCC
>MU227613.1:2180024-2193544 GCA_018584345.1 Thuja plicata | reverse complement strand
GCATAATATCTTTTCCTTTGACAGTGTCAACATCCAATGCCTCCTTCAATTCTGTCAATATTTTTTGGGGGTTCAGCATACTCCTAGTTTTGGAACCAGTGGCAGTGGATGATGCAGAGTGTGGTAGATCAACCAACACTTGCACTGCCTCTACTTCTTTAGGCTTATCAACAATACCCTTCATTCCTACTCCATTGTCTAAAACTGTCTTTACAACATCTAAAATAGGTGGATGTTGTGAAGTTATCTCTTGTTCATTTGTTTTCTATTGTCCTTCACCTTTTTTATCATTGCCAACTTCAATTATTTCATCAAATGTTGTGGTCTTTCCTTCTTTTGTATCAGTTGCCTTAATAGGTGAGTCAGTTTCTTTACCACTCGGCATCTCTTTTTCCTCGGCATTCAGATTGCTTGGATCATCAACTATATAATCCATAGGACTGTCTATAGTCAGATCAACAGAGTTTGTTGCATCTAATGCATCTTTGGTCTTGTCGTGTTCAGTGGAAATTTTCCCTTGTGTTACCTGTGGTTCAGGGGTAGTCTTGAATTCAACTTCTTTTGTCTTTTGCTCGGATGTCCCTTCACCAGATTTCTTATCTTTTGGAACAAGTAGTCCAAAGATTTATTTCCAAATCCTTATGCTCTATTCTAGTACACCTTCAATGTCATTCTTCAGAATAGTATAGCCTCTGAGTTTAGGAACAAATCTTCTCTTGTATTCCTCAATGAATTTGACTCTCTGTTTTGAGGTGAGCTCAGGTATTACCTGGGCTAGTGTTCCTTCCCTGATCTGTCTTTCTGTGGATAGTGAAAATTCCCATTTGCTTGATAGAAAATCATAAAGTTCATCTGGCACATGATTTCCTATCTCTGTAGGAATTAATTTGAAAGTACTCATCATGTCCAAGAGTGCTTCCTGTACTTTGTGCCTATCTTCTATTTTCAACTTTTCATACTTAATGAACTTAAATGTTGCTAACCCTGCTAAATTCCTCAAAGTATCATATACCTCATCAATACTTTCTAGTTTCTTGAATTGAGCTTTAGGTATGTTGCTGGGTTCGTCAGTTTTTGTCTTCTCCTCATCACTATCTATTCCCAAATTTAGTCTTCTTCTTAGTCTCTTTGCTGGCTTACTCGGCTCAGCCTTAGGAGCAATCTTTGCTTCCTTTCCAGAACTACTTTCTACAACTTTCCTTTTACCATATACTTTTGTTTTCACTTCTACTAAGGAAGTAGCAGTAGATGCTCTTTTCCTCAGACGATTAGCTGTAGGAGGTGTAATCTTAGGTTTGGCTTTGCTTTTCTTGGTTACTATTACAATTGATGGTTTCTTGCCCTTAGCTTTCTTAGTAACTTCTTCAGATGCACTGACTTCCTCCTATATAGAAATATCCTCACCTTGTCCAGTGGTTAGGCCTAGAGGTGCATCCTCAGTTTCTTCATCACTACCTAAGCCAATCATTTTCTTCAAGTTTTTAACAATCTTCTTTCTTTTCCTCTCCATAGTTCCCTCATTCAAACTTCTAGAAATTTTAGCTTTAGCTTCATCAAAATTTCCAAATATCTCTGCTGTAGTATCAATTGCCTCAGTTAGGACTACAATGATGGTAGCTAATGCTTCATCAACATTGATTTTATATGGAAATGGTTCTAAGAATGTTACCCTAGGAGTCACTGCCTTGATATAAGTATTATCTGTATCAACTAGAAAACAGATCTCCTCATAGTGCTTCTCCACTAGTGACTTAGGAATCCTAGTCCTTAATGTCATTCTCTTCTTGAATTCTACAAAATAGCTTCTCATAATTCTATTGAAATTACTCCCTAGTTTCTCAATACATTCACTAATCTGAACTGTTATGGGCCTATCCTTTTTCCAAATAATATTTCCTAGTGTAGGAAATGTATCTTGAATGTAGAAGAATATACAGACTAGTAAGGAACCAAACTTACATGATGAGCTCTTAGCCTTTCTGATTGATGCTAGGTTCTCATCTAACTGTGTCTATTGTAGCTCAACAAGATCATATGTGTGACTCTTCTTCACAATTTTCCATGCCTGATCAACTGCTGTACAAGGAACACTATCCAATCTACTGGACTGATAGAACTTATGTGCTATAACCCTTACTCCAAAGTCAAGTTCTATGTTAGTAATTGTAGAGATCATCATACTCTATTATTCCATACTACTCCAGTGTTTAATGTAATCTCTTCTTTGTTGTTATCCCTCATGGTTCATTTTCCATTAACTACACGATATCCAGTCACTCGATGAATCAGGCTTTTGGTGATCTTGACGGGTCCATTATCTAACCACATACTCATGTCAAGAACTTGGCTAAGGATAAATTTTATCCATTCATCTTTGAAACCTTGGGGAAAATCTAGGGCACGAGTTAACCCTTTTTCGGCTAGATGTTTGAATTCTGCCTTTAGAGCTCAATTTTCACACAATTTACTGTAGGATTTCCTAAATTCACTATCACCTACTTCTCCAATCTTAACCATATAACATGATCGTACATCATGAATCATAAGTACCTTGGGTGGAATGGATGAGAGGGCTTCCGTTAAGTCACTTTGTATTGCACTTTCAGGAACAGCTTGAAAGTTGAGAGGTTCACATTCATCACTTTGTATCAATTGAATTTGTTCTGGTTCTGCCTCCGTACTCTTAGCTGGTGCAGAAGAACTTGCAGCCATAATTCTAAAATTTAGGGTTTGAGAGATAAAAAATAGAGTACCTCCGCAAGTAGCTCTTTGCACTATTCACTGTTCACCTTAGGATTGCCGATGGCATGCTGGTAAAATATTTGATGCTAAATTCAGTTAAGATCAATTCTACAAATTACTTCAATTGCTCCGTTAACCAGTAAAAATTGTAAGGTAAAAATGAAATGTCGACTGTTCATCCTTTATAAGCTTTGAAGGGTAAAGGTAGGTGAGCATTGAATGTTCTACCCATTGAGTTAGTGCAAGCCAACTATCCTCGACTTTAACACAACTTGCATCCCACTCGGCTCACTACACTCAGCCTTCACAAAAATTACTCGGCCAACAAAACTTGGCACTCACTAAAGAACTCAGCTTTAGTGTCCATGAATAGTACTCAACACCTATTAGTGCAGTTGACTCATCTCATCATTTTTCTTCAAAAATATGTCCTGGTGCATCTTAGCATATGCAAATATAGACTTTTGTACATTTTATGTTAGGAACTGATGTAAGATAAGAATTTTAAATACAGTTCCTTACATAACTCTTTCTCTTAGTTGGAGATGATGTAATCACCTGATCCATTGGCTTCATTAGCTTCATTGCTGCATGGTTCAGACTTCTTAACCCATGTCTTGTTCATTTGTTCCCTAATTTTCTCAACAATAGGAGTTGGTACTCTTGTCTTGCAATCTTTCCTTGTATGACCAATCTTTAGACAACTGTGACAAACTAAGCTTCCATTCATCCAACTTTTGGACTTACCTCTGAAATGTGTCATTATGCAATTTTCTGGAACATGTCCATACTCACCACAGTAATGACAACTATGCCATGTATTGTAATCCTGATTGTGAGTATTTCCTTTTCTTGGTGATTTCTCTTGTACCTTAGATGTCCACTATTGTTTACCTTTGGATCTGCAATCTTGTTCTCTGTGACCATATTTGTGACAGTTATAGAAATTACCATTGAATCTAGGTGTTTTGCTTTCTTTTTCCTTACATTCACGTGCTTGATGTCCAAACTTATTACAATTAAAGCAGTAACCATTAAAGTTAGTTTTTAGATTGGACTTACCATTCTTGCTTCGGCAAATGTTTGTTGTATGACCTGGTTTCACACAGTGGTGACAAACAGGTTTGTTTTTTCTCAGCTTTGCAGCCTTTCTTTAACCTGTCTTGGATGATTCTCCATCTTCAGTGGTTGTATGGTGTTCAGTGTGACCTAATATAGAAGAAGCTTTAGGTCTTCTTGATGTTTCCACTAGTTGTTCAAAGTAGCTCATGGCTGCACTCAAATCATTCACTCTATTCTTAAGTTCTTTCTCAGATCTAAATTCATCTTTCAATTGACTATTCTCAGATCTAAGATTAACAATCTCCAAGTCTTTCCTGTTGATCTCTTGATTCACAAGTAGTAGTTGATTTGCCATGTCCACTTGATTGACTATCATTGTTTTCACATCATGTGTTCTTTCATCAAGTCTGGTAGTCAGCATTCTCTTGTCTTCTTCTGCCATAGCCTTGTCATCTTCGGCTTTCTTTTTCTATTCAACAACTTCACACATTCTTATTGATTGGGCTTCTTGTTCATTTTTCAAGTTTTTGATTTCTTCACATAGTGCACTGTTCTTTTCCAGTAGATCTGCTATTGTTGCATCGCTCTCAGTAGAATCTCCATTCTAAAATAGATTTGTGGTGTCCTCTTCCTGATAATGAGTGTCATTTATCTGCTTGGCCAGATCTTTCCTTGCAGCCAAGGACTTCTTTAATTCTTGTCTTGCAGACTCAAGCTATTGTAGTGCTAGCTGAATGTCAATCTTTTGATTCTCAATGACTTTTCCCATCTTGTAGATCTCCATCTCAAGATCTATATTCTCAAGCTAATTATAACCTTTTTAGAGAACTCCTCTCTAATACCAATTGTTGGAAATACAATAATAGGAAAGAAAGATACTTAGACGGGGGTGAATCAGATCTTAAAAATTAAACACTTAAAACAAACTGATCCACATTCATACATAAATGAATCTAATGTAATCTCAGATAGCATCCACACAATGAAATAAGTAACACATAACACAATAACTTGGTAACCCAAAAACCCAAATAGGTAAAACTGGGGTGGGGATGACACCCACAAAATTCTCCACTACTACAGTAATAAAGTGTACCTATTAAGGTTACAATATTTGATTACAAAATGTAATCTACCCTTGAAAGGTCTACCCTGTTAAGAGCTTAAGATCATTACAATCTACCCTGTTAAAGGATTTCAACTCACAATAAAGTAAGCACTCTGTTAAGAGATAAAGAAAGGTCTGCTACAACCACTCTGTTAAGAGATTTTCACCTGATACAATGATTAGAAAGTCTCAAGTATTGATCCTTCATTATGCACTCTGATGCTGATAAACAGATCTCCTCTTTCCAGTACCTTCTATGATCTCATAATCTGATATATCTTTACTCTTTTGTTCACTGTGTTCTTTCTCTGCTTGATCTCTGCTTCTTAAAAAAATAACCCTCTATGCATTTCACTTCTAAAAATGTAGTCACCACACACCACATACTTACTTACTTACAAAATAGGGTTTAGAAGCAATCTAATATACCTGTTCAGATCTGATAGTGAGATCTAGATCAATGATCAAGATCTGATATCCATGCCTTGATGGTAAAACAATTAATGCTTACAATGAGTCATGCATAGGATAAAACAATTAAATGCATAACTAACTCCATATGAGAATATTAAATTCATACATTAGTCAGCCCAAAAAGATTATACAATTCAGCTAGATCACTTATCCTTGAAGTTTGTAGCATACCAGACATGTATACAAAAATTGTCCTGCTCGACACTTGACTATATGTTTCTTGGCACTTAATATCCTTGTATCCTTCTCAGCTTGGCAATGTAACTCGGCAAACTAAAAACATTCTCGGAAATGTTGCTCGGCCTTGCATAGTTTCAGCTCGGCCACAGTGATAGCCAACTAAAACTGCCTAGGTGAATGACTAAGTGTTGGTCACTAATCATCAACAAATCTTAGAGATTAACAGTGAGGAAGTTAAATTTGAAAAAAAATTTACATCCTAAGCCATAATATGATACTTGGGTAAATGTGGAATAGAATTTGTTGGTTAGTACTCAAGTCATGATTGAATTTTTAGTTGGAAATTACAGAGATAGGGTACTATGTAATGTTTTTGATATGAGTTGTGGACACTTGATCTTAGGCAGGTCTTGGCAATGGTCAAGGAAAGTTATTCATGATGGATTCAACAATAAGTACTTGGTTCACCATGACGGAAATAGATATGAGTTACAACCATTAATGAGGCACTAAGAAGAACCAATACTTATGTGTTTTGGGTAGGAGATAGAAAATAAGGTTCAGTATGATACTGGATGGAAGAGGGATGAGAAAGTATAGTCAAGAGGCTACTATGACAGTCCTAAAGGAGGAGAGCTTTGGGACCTAGCCTTTGTGCAAGTTGGGGCCATAAAGTGTCCTATGATGTAGTCAGAGAAAAGAAAGAGGGCAGAGATATTAGATCAAAGATCTAAGCCATGGAGTGAGTCAAAGGAGGAGGAATTCCAGCCCTCCACTATCCTTCCCAAGGGCAGGCAACAAAGCCATGTTTTTCTTTTAACAAATTTTGTGTGAATGCAGGTCAAAAAGATGTGAGAAGGACGATCACTTTGTGGGATTACTTCACCCCTACATTATAGAGGTCCTTTAAGCCACACAAGTATTGGGACAAGCATTTCATTGGTGGTGGGGATTATGGTGCAGGAGCACCAAGGACCAACATGAAGACCAAGAATCAAACCATGAAGAATATGAAGGAATGGAGTGCACCTAATGGAAATCAGAGGTCCAAGGAGATCAAAGGGATCCTAGGTGGTGAAAAATACATCAATTATTATATATTGGCTCCTATAATGTTTTGATGTCATGAAATGGCATTTGCATATTAAGAATAAGTTATATCCTGAAAGGATTAAATGAATGTAATTTGGACCATTAGTGTCCCAATATGTTTAGGAGGTTCTAGGGGTTTAGTTTGGTTTTGAATTAGTCTCCTAGGTGTTTGAAAACCTTTGGACTTCTTAATTTCCAATTTACAAAGGTTTAAAATCATTTTTAAAGTTTAAAAATTCAAATATTTGAATAGTAACGGCTAATAGCCATTTAGGAGGGAAATGAAGTTTCTACTGTAAAAACACTTAACTAATCACTCAAACCAATTTAAAGAAGTTAGGGAATTTAAGATTTGGATTCCTATTTGTAATTGAGGCTCCATTGTTCACATATGGTGGCTGGAGTGTACGGACTGCAACATCAATATCACTAAAATACAAGTTTAAATCTGCAACTTTGATGTCCTATGCAATTTGGATGGTTCAACACTTATTTCTTTAATTTTTGATTTTATGTTGGAATAGTAATAAATCTAAGATCATTTGTATTTCCATCCAATGCATTGATAGTTGTTTTCCATGACTGTACTGTCATTTTCAGCAAGTTAGAAATCTGATTTTGTTATGTTTCTATCCATTTTGTAGTTTGTTTTGAAAAACTAGATCCTTTCCATGGGCTCAAAGGCATAGAATCCATGGAAGGAAGATAATAACCCTGTACCATAAGTTATAATACTGATTCTTGCAGATATTTAAGGAATGAAGTGATCACAAGTTGATTTGGAGAAGGGTTTCAAGTGAAATTGATGGCTAAGGTATAGTAGTAGGAGATCGGGCTTAAGGACATAGCCTTTTTATGATTGGAATAGTATTTTAGGGTGGTATTAATGGTGAATCAACCACAAATTGGTATTAAAATGAGGTTGCAAGAAGAGTGGGTTTAACCATGGAGGAAACTCTGTAGTTAAGCGCGCTCGAGCTGGAGTAGTACTGGAATGGGTGACCTCCCGGGAAGTCCCGGCACTTCACCTCTGTGTGCATCACCTAGATCCAATGAGTGCTAAGTGTTCCATTCATTCTCATGAGAGATGGGTTCGTGTGAACTACTACTCATGAATCATGGGTCAATGAGTTTGACTCAAAAAACAACACAGTTGAATCCTGATAGCAATATCACAATTTGACTTGCTGTGGAAAATATCTCCTACTTATCAAGAGTGTGGATGGTCGAGATTGATGAGGCCCTAGATTTAAGGGTTTGAAGTCACCAAGTTGGGGCTTTTGGGTTTCCTTGAGTTTTGCCTTTAATAACTTGTAGGATTAGAGGTTTTATGTCCTTTTAGGTCACTTCCCAAGAGTTGGGACATTGGTAACATGATTTTGATATAGTTGCTTTGTAAATTGGGGTCTTTTATGCATTTTTGGAGCCATAGTGTGAGGACAGTCACATATGGTCCAAAGGAGTCACTAGTTTCCTTTTGGTATGTTGTAGAAGGGGATAAAGGGTATCCAAAAATACAATTTTTTTGATTATTCCTTTGGTAAAATATAAACTTAATGGAAAATTACTCTCGCTAAAGGGCTACAAGGAAGGCTATTAGGCCTAGTAGCAGTTTGGTGAAGACTTGAAGGCTATGAGAGTTGGGTGGGTCTTGAAACCTTGAAACCACTTTTATATGTCCTCATACACCCCATATACATCAAATCCATCATTTTTTTTGTACCTAGGGTAACCTTGGTTGTATTGGGTCTATTTGAGCCATTGTTCTTTTGGAAGGGTAGTTCATTTGTGAACCAAATTTGGCATCTTACCTTGAAAATCAGTCCATCACATCATCCAGTGCATTAGTTTGTCTTATCCCCTGGGGCATATTCTATGATGTGTTTGGTGTCCCTTGGCATAAAATTATGCACTACTCAGCATCCTTCTATTCTGATTCCTCCTCCCATTTATGACCTGTAGTCTCCGAACTCCGATCAGATTGGTTAACATTATCAGAGAAGTTGTGTGGCTTAATCTCTTACCCCTCTTTGGCCTCTTTTTATATTATTTATTTTTTGCTTGTTCCCTGAGTTTCCCCCTCTTCACCTTGTTCCTACATTTTCTCCTGATGATATTCATTACATTCATTACTCTTAGAGCTACCATTACTTGTTTGAACATTGACCACACACTCATCACCAATTTCTAGAGTTGGAACCTTCTCCTCTCTCTTGTTAAGTTGAGCCTCCCTTGAAGTTTCTCCCCCATCTATTTTCCCTTTCCCAATAGGAATACATTTCTTTATCGTTCTCTGGTTAGCCTTCGACGAGCATTTCTTTGCCCAATGCCCAGCTTTCTTACAATGAAATCACGCAAAGGGGATAGTCTCATATTTTATCTTTTGTTCCCACAATCTCAGTTTTGAGTGGATATCAATTTTATCTAGCATGTTATTGTCCTGTATAATCCCCATATAGATCCTACCATATGTTAGCCTTCTCCTTGGTGTTGTATATAAATATGTTATCATTTGTAATTGTGAATATATAAGATAGATTTTGTTGGATCAGATATGCTAAAGAGAAGAGGTATGAGTGGAATGTAAAATTGAGGTATAAATTTGATACGCTTCATTAGAATTGCATTGGCATATCAAATATTTTGTTTTTTAGTTCATGAGATTGGATAGTATAACCTTTATGATTTGAGACCAGAGATTTTTGTAAGGCTATGAGCCTTCCTTGGGATTTTGATCCTTGTTGTGTTTGATTAATGAGCACTAGGCAGTGTGCCTAAATGCATGTGCATTCCCATTTGTGATACTCCTAATAGGGTATATTTATTTTGACAAAGTACATTCATCTTGTGGGTTTGATCCCCAACGTGGATTTTTCCTTAGCCAGGTTTCCACGTCAAAAATCTTGGTGTTATGTGTTGATTACTATGTTATGTTCCTGCAATCATGTTGATCTTTTGGATCTGAGATTAAGTTGGTAATTTGGTTAAAGGTCTTGATTTTTTTGATACAATGGATTCACCCCCCCCCCCCCCNATGGATTCCCCCCCCCCCCCCCCTCAATTATGTGTGCTCCATTTATTCTAATAATTGGTGTCAAAGCTAGTGTCCTCTTTTTGAAGCTTAACCACTTGAAGAGATCTGGGATGTTGACCTCTAAGAAGGAGAGTCCAAGATTTGATGGAGCACACTATACTATATGGAAGGACCAAATGATTACACAATTGATATGCATCAGTGAAAAATATTGAGATGTTACAAATAAAAATTATAAGCCTCCAACAAATCTTTCTACTATGATTGTTGATGAGAAGAAAGAATTTGAGTACAATATGAGAGAAAAATAAGCCTTGTTGAGTTCATTATCAGATGTTGAATACATAAACATTACAGGATTAGAGATTGTACATGGGGTATGGAAAAAATTGGAGACACTATATGAAGGAGATTAATTTATGAAGCAAGCCAAGATACAAAGTATAAAAGGAAAATATGAATCATTAAGGAGGAGCGAAGATGAGAACATTATTGCCTATGTGAATACGATCATCAAAATTGTTTGTGCAATCAGATGTACTAGTGGAACCTTGGATGAGAATAAAATTGTCTCTAAGATCCTGAGATTTTTGCCTCTTGTTTACAATCACAAAGTTTCTTCTATTGAAGAAATCAACACTATAGTACCTGTGACAAGATAATCATTGATTGGTAAGTTATCTTCTTTTGAAATGAGATAATTGTTTGATAGTCTTCCTAAAGTTGAAACTACATTAAAAGGTACTATTTATAAGGATAAGAAAAGATAGTATTCTAGAGAAAGTTTATCTAAGTATGAATCTAGATATGCAAAGGAATTGGTAGAGATTGAAGAAGAAGAAGAAAGGAATCTTTATGAGCTTGAATCCCTAATTGAAAAGAGACTACCTAAGATATCCAGTAAGTATCAAGGAAAGTTGCCTTTGAAATATTTTACATTAATAAGATTGGTCATATTGCTTCAAGATGTCTAGATAAAGAGAATAAGTACAAGCCTAAGAAATTAAAGTCTAAATATCAGAAGAAGTGGTATTATGTTGTTGATGAATCTGAAAAGAGTGAAGATGAGATTGTGTTTATTGCTATCAAAGATGAAGATCCTAGTCTTATGAATGAGGAAAAATCCTTGGTTTTTCATGTGGATAAGGATGAATATGTCATTTATAGTGGATGTTCATAGCAGATGACTAGAGGAAAAATAAAATTTATGAAATCGGAAAGGTATGATAGTGGTGTTGTCAGATTTAGTGATGATACTCCTTGTAAGATCAGAGGAAAATGTTCTATTACTCTTGATGGTAAGAATAATATTGATATCCTATTGGTTGAAGGTTTCAAATATAATATTTTGAGTGTTGAACAGCTAGTTGATAAAGGATACAACTTAAAATTCAAGGATGGAATGTGCAAGATCATTTGAAGCTCTGGAATTGAGCTTTTCCACAAGAAAAAAGTCTAAAGGTTTAATGTATTTCATTTGAAAAATTCAAAGAGTAGATGCCTGATTGCTAAGATTGCTGACAGTTGGTTGTGACATAAGATATTTTTCCATGTAAACTTTGATAATGTTGTGAAGATAAATACTACAAGAGAAGTTCGAGATCTTCCTAAATTGATGAAGTCATCTAATGTGATGTGTAAAGAATGTCAGCTGGGTAAGTTGACTAAATATACTTTTAAGATCAAGAATTATTTTTCAAGCGGAATTTTGGATTTGTTTCATACTGATCTATGTGGTCCTACAAGAACAAGAAGCTATTATGGGGATAAGCATTTCATTATATTCATTGATCATTATTATAGAATGATGTGGGTTACATTTTTGAAAGAGAAATATGAATCGTTTGGAAAATTCAAGATTTTCAAAGCTATGGTTGAGACTGAAATAGGACTAAAGTTGAAATATCTAAGATCGGATAGAGGTGGTGAGTTCACTTCTACTGAGTTTAATAATTTTTTTTGAAGAGAATGGAATAAAGAGACAGACATATGCTCCATGAACCCCACAACAAAATGGCATTGTAGAGAGAAGAAATATAACTGTTCTAACATTGCTAGAACCATGATGATTGAAGGATATTTTCTGCAGATCTATTGGAGAAAATTGTTATCACTGCAGTATATACATTGATCTGAGTGAAAATTAAGTAGGGAATTGGTAAGATGCCTTATGAACTTTTGTATTGTCATGTTCCTATGGTGAAATATTTTAGAATTTTTGGAAGTAAATGCTATATCAGAAGAGATGAAGACTTAGGAAAAGTTCATCCTAGATGTGATGAAGGTATTTTTTTGTTTATTCTAAAAAAAGAAAAGCATATAAATGTTATAATTAGAGGTTGAATTAAGTAATTGAAAGTGCAAATGTGAAAGTGGAAGGAAATTTTCAGAAATAGGTCAGATCTTGTAGATATAAATTAGATGTTGAAGAAGAAAGTTAGGTTGTGCAAGAAAAATATTAGAATGGATCAGTAGATCAGAATGAAGAAGATGCAAATGATGAAGAAGTGGAAAGACAAGAGTCTTCTAAAAAATAAAATTTGAAGACTCCTAGGTATTTAAGGTTGAATCATTTAGTAAATTAGATTATTGGTGATAGGAATCAGGGTGTTCAAACTAGAGGAAGAATTTCTAGAAGAGAATTTTTTTATTTCTAAGATTGAGCCCAAAGAGGTTGATGAATCATGCAAAGATGATAGTTGGGTTAAAGAAATGGAAGAAGAATTAAAACAGATTGAGAGAGATAAAACATGGATTATTGTTCCTAGACCTAAAGAAAAAAATATGACTGGTACTAAATGGGTATTCAGAAAAGAATTTAATGAAGAAGGTGAAGTTTTTTGGAATAAAGCCAGACTTTTTTGCAAGGGACACTCGTAGATGGAAGGAATTGATTAAGAGGATAAATTTTCTCCTATTACTAGAATTGAAGTTGTTAGGATGTTTCTTGCATATGCTACTTAAAAATATTTCAGGATATATCAGATGGATGTTAAGTCTGCATTCTTAAATGGAGAATTGGAAGAGGAAGTCTACTTTGGGGAACCAAATGGTTTTCCTTTAATCAATGAACATGACATGGTTTTTAGATTGAAGAAAGCATTTTATGGACTAAAATAAGCACCTAGAGCCTGGTATGGAAGATTAGATAAGTATTTATTGAAGATTGGTTTCAGTAAAGGTACTACTGATAGTAATTTGTAATTCAAAGTTGATCATGATAACATTTTGATTGTTGAATTTTTTGTGGATGATATTATTTTTGGTGGAAATGATAAATTGAGTAAGGAATTTTCTGATGAGATGCATAAAGAATTTGAGATGTCTATGATAAGTGAGATGGAAATTTTCCTTGGGCTGAAAATTACACAAAACAATAAAAGTATTTTCATATCTTAGTCGAAGTATGTGAAAGAGTTGTTGAATAAATTTGGTATGGATGATTCAAAATGTATTGGTACTCCTATGATTACTGGTTGTAAATTAACAAAGATTGATGATACACCCAACGAAAATCAGACAAGATACAAATCTATGATCAGTGGGTTACTATACTTGACACAAACTAGACCAGATATTATGAATGTTTGAGCTTTGATTTCTGGTTATTGATTGTGTATGTTTTTAAGCATCAACATTTCGGATCACACTCTGTGATCCATCATCAGGATGTAAGAGCAATAAGGATGTGTAAAAATAAGTTGCAAACTTGGCAGCACTCAGAAAATAAAAGGAAGGTTGGGGTGGGAAAGAAGGCACAAAAACCAAGGGGAAAGAAAAGACTACTTGAGATCACAAAAAAGCAAAGAATTACAATAATAATAATAA
>MU227613.1:2153466-2178466 GCA_018584345.1 Thuja plicata | reverse complement strand
GAAATTATTCAAGTTTTTCAAGCCCATGAGGCCAACAAATGTTGGTGTCATCGACATATCATTTCCACCATCTTGGTTTGAGGGGGAAAGAGTGGAGGGCCGTCTCTTCAAAGTGTTCCATATAAAGGTTGGCTATGACAGGGGACAGGGGGGAGCCCATGGCTACTCCTTCAACCTGCTCATATATGACATCGAGGAAGGAAAAGAACGTGGATCTTAGGCATAACTCTACCATGTTGGCGATCTCAAGACTAACCTTGCGTTTCAAGATTTTGATAGAGTCAGGAATGGGAACCTTTGTGAAGAGGGAGACCACATCAAAACTTACCAAGATGTCATTAGTCTCTAACTTGGCATCCTTGATGAAGTTAAAAAAATGGTTAGAATCTTTGACAAAGGAGTCTGAATTACCCACCTGAGGTGAGATTAATTTGGCAAGATGAGAGGCAAGAAGATAGGTGGGTGACCCAATGGTGTCAACTATCGGTCTCAAGGGAATGCCTCCTTTGTGAATTTTTGGAACCCCATATATGCATGGGGTTATTGCTTTAGCAGGTAAAAGTCTTTTCTTAGTTGTGTCATCAAAAGAGGAGTTGGACACAATTTCTTTGACTTTATTTAAAAATTTTGGGCAAGGGTTGCGTGAAAGAATTTTGTAGCTCGTAGAGTCTGAGAGAAGATCACGCATCTTGGATACGTAGTCTTGCCTATCCATAATGACAGTGGCATTACCTTTGTCGGCTTTGGAGATCACAATGTCATTATGGTTCATAAAATTATTGAAGGCAAGCATCTCAGCTTTGGGGATGTTGTGCTTGGGCGGTTTGGCATGTCTCAAAGCCACTGCGCAATCTTGCCTAATTTCTTCTGCGACACCCGCAGGCAGAGAATGTATAGCATTCTCAATTTCGACCAGAAATTGAACATGAGGGATGGCACGAGGGGCCATAGCAAAATTAAGACCCCATTTTAGATAATTAAATGTGAGAGGGTCAAGGGTGGCATTAGATAGGTTGACCACTAACCTGCTCTCCCAGTCACACACTGAGTGTAAGCGAGGTGGCACACAGAACTCCGAACTGCGGGGGGGAGGGTTAATGGGGTGAGAAGGAGCACCATAATTAGTAAGGGTGTGTTGCGAGGATGGCGCCAACTCACCAGCAAGGTCTTTGACATGTACCAAGGGGTCGGTGGGTAGGTACGTAGTAAAAGAACCAAATACCAAGGTGCAGGAGGACCCCGATTTCACAGAGGGCAAGAAGGAGAAGGTTGGGCAGGACACGTGAGAGGTTTCGTGTGTTGCAAAGGTAACAATGTTTGAGGGATCAACAAAATCAAGTGAGGCCTCAACAGTGCACTCGTTGATGGGACAAACATCTACCATGGGTTGGGCTCGATGCAAGAAAGGCTAAGAGGATACGCAATTAGAGAAATTAATGCTAGACATGTAAATCATACATTCAGAGCAACAGAGGTTGGTGCCCGTACCTGTACACCTTGGCAGTGAGCCGTTGGAAGAAGATGAACGTTGGAGGGTGATGGGAGAGTGCAAACTATTACCAGACTCCTCACAGTGATGAGGGGAATGAGGGGTGATCACCTCATTCGGATCCATGTTGTGGGTGGCCAAGGATGTCGACTCATTATTAGAGGTTGACCCCCAACTCTGCATGTTAACAGCAATGTTCCTGAGAGACTCTTCTTGGATGATACGCAGCAGAGGAGTGTTAGGGGAAAACAATTGGTTAGAGACACTGGCCGCAGATTGAGAGCTCAGATCACGCAGTGCATTCTTACCCAGTGTAACATCATGAGTTCCAATGAATCTGCTAGAGGTTGCCAATGCTAGATTGGAACGATCCCGAGCACTGCTAAGAGGGCCGAGGAGAGAAGAGAGTAACTGAGGTGCCGCGAGCGGGGAAGACTGCTTGAAAGAAAACTGCATCTGCTGAGATTTTGAGAATCCAACTCCCGAATGGAACATGAGGTGGTTTGAAGGTGTTGGTGAGGGGTGCTGGCCGTGGGTTTTGTAAAATAGTGAACAAAACTTCTTCTTCTGCCTTTTTATGCACTCCTCTTGATGACCCATAGCTCTGGTGTAGGAGGACGTATCCAGACGGATCCATAGGTCTGGATGAAGGGAAGAGGCAAGCTCCAAGTGAAGTGGAAGCAACCTGGTATTAAGCTGATTGATCACCCTTCTGGTAGATCGAATGATTTATCTGAGGAGGGATAAACCTTCCCGAAAGAAGATGTGTCTGGTGTGGACGCTCCAAAGATGGTGGCTAACTTTAAAAAAACAAGGGATTAGCTGTGAATCTCTGCATCTTTTGAGATAGGCCAAGTCTGCAACTTTCTTCATTAGTTTGATCCTTAATAACTCTAGCTGCTTAGATTTTAAACAAATTTCTCTCCCATGAAGGGTGTCAATTAAATCGATTAGATTTCCACAATCCATTGAATTTGAGCTTTGATTTCTGGTTATTGATTGTGTATGTTTTTAAGCATCAACATTTTGGATCACACTCCGTGATCCATCATCAGGATGTAAGAACACTTTGAAGAGACGGCCCTCCACTCTTTCCCCCTCAAACCAAGATGGTGGAAATGATATGTTGATGACACCAATGTTTGTTGGCCTCATGGGCTTGAAAAACTTGAAGAATTTCATAAGCACATCAACAGTGTGGCCCCTAGCATAGCCTTCACTAAGGAGCTTGAGTCTGAGGGCCAATTACCTTTCCTTGATGTTCTTCTCATTAAGAAACCCAATGGCGTCATTGGGTGTTGTGTGTTCTGCAAGGCTACCCACACTGATTTATACCTTCACTCCTCCTCCCACCATCACCCCACCCAAAAAGTAGGTATCCTCAAGACCCTAGCCTTGAGAGCCCACAAAATTTGCGATGGTGATAACTTAAACCACGAGCTTAACCATCTCCGCCAAGTCTTCAAGCTAAATGGGTATTCTCATAAAAAAATCTCCAAGGCTTTCAACCAAGCCAAGTCCTTCTACCTTTCCATCTCCATTCCTAAACCCACCCCTAGCCAACCCCCTTTACAAGCCTCCCTTCCTTTTATGGATGGCATCTCCCAAAAAATTGCAAAAATCCTTACTAGGAAGGGTCTTCGCGTTGCCTTCAAGCCCTTCTTGAAGATAAAAAATCGTGTTCCCCCTCTTAAAGACCCCAAAGACTCTTTCTTAGACTCTGGAGTCTACAAGGTAGTTTGCTCCTGTGGTACACCCTATATTGGCGAAACAGGCCGCTCTTTCAACACGAGAATCAAAGAGCATTATGCTGACATCAGGCACGATAGGGTCCAAAAATCCGCCTTAGCTGAGCACTTGTCCTCCACCAAACATCATATCTTTCTAGAGAACACCCAGATCTTAGCCAAGGAGGATAACTATTTCAAGAGGAAGCTTAAGGAAGCCATAGAAATCAACTACCACCCCGTTAACCTAAATCAGGATGATGGTTGGGCCTTAAGCCAATCGTGGAAACCTCTTTTGGCCTCTTTGGATAACCACCGCCATCCTTGACCTTACCCAACTTCCCAACTCCTTTCCCTCTGTTCCATCCTTTAGCCTTCCCCACCTCCCCCCTGGTGGTAGTCTCTCGTCCCCTCCTCCCCCCCCTTTTTGTGTCGGTGTGGTTGCTTCCTCCNCCCCCCCCCCCCCCCCCTTTTTGTGTCGGTGTGGTTGCTTCCTCCTCCCCATCCTTTCTTCTTTGTCTTCACACACACACACACACACACACACACACACACACACACATATGTATTTGTGTATATATGTTTGCATATGTGTATATATACATACTCACACATTCACACACTGTGAGATTTATTTTTAGCACTTCCTCCCACACTTGGTCATATATATAGTCTTTCTCGGTTCCGTCTTTCTCTTCTCTTCCTTTTTTTTCCTTTCATTTGTTTATGTTTTCTGGGTCTTTTATTGCTCGTTATTATTATTATTATAATAATAATATTATTAGTATTATTATTATTATTATTATTATTATAATTATTATTATTATTATTATTATTATTATTATTTTTATTATTATATTTATTATTATTATTATTTATTATTATTATTATTATTATTATTATTATTATTATATCAATTATTATTATTATTGTTATTATTATTATTATTATTATTATTATTATTTGGTAATATTATTATTATTATTATTATTGTAATTCTTTGCTTTTTTGTGTTCTCAAGTAGTCTTTTCTTTCCCCTCGGTTTTTGTGCCTTCTTTCCCACCCCAACCTTCCTTTTATCTTCTAAGTGCTGCCAAGTTTGCAACTTATTTTTACACATCCTTATTGCTCTTACATCCTAATGATGGATCATGGAGTGTGATCCGAAACGTTGATGCTTAAAAACATACACAATCAATAACCAGAAATCAAAGCTCAAATTCAATGGATTGTGGAAATCTAATCGATTTAATTGACACCCTTCAGGGGAGGGAAATTTGTTTAAAATCTAAGCAGCTAGAGTTATTAAGGATCAAAATAATGAAGAAAGTTGCAGACTTGGCCTATCTCAAAAGATGCAGAGATTCACAGCTAATCCCTTGTTTTGTTAAAGTTAGCCACCATCTTTGGAGCGTCCACACCAGACACATCTTCTTTCGGGCAAGTTTATCCCTCCTCAGATCAATCATTCAATCTACCAGAAGGGTGATCAATCAGCTTAATACCAAGTTGCTTCCACTTCACTTGGAGCTTGCCTCTTCCCTTCATCCAGACCTATGGATCCGTCTGGATACATCCTCCTACGCCAGAGCTATGGGTCGTCAAGAGGAGTGCATAAAAAGGCAGAAGAAGAAGTTTTGTTCACTATTTTACAAAACCCGCAGCCAGCACCCCTCACCAACACCTTCAAACCACCTCATGTTCCATTCGGGAGTTTGATTCTTGAAATCTCAGCAGATGCAGTTTTATTTCAAGCAGTCTTCCCCGCTCGCGGCACCTCAGTCACTCTCTTCTCTCCCCGGCCCTCTTAGCAGTGCTCAGGATCGTTCCAATCTAGCATTGGAAACCTCCAGCAGATTCATTGACGCTCATGATGTTACACTGGGTAAGAATGCACTGCGTGATCTGAGCTCTCAATCTGCAGCCAGTGTCTCTGACCATTTGTTTTCCCCTAACACTCCTCTGCTGCGTATCGTCCAAGAAGAGTCTGTTGCTCTGAATGTATGATTTACATATCTAGCATTAATTTCCCTGATTGCGTATCCTCTCAGCCTTGCTTGCATCGAGCCCAACCCATGGTAGATGTCTATCCCATCAGCAAGTGCACTGTTGAGGCCTCACTTGATTTTTTTGATCCCTCAAACATTGTTGCCTTTGCAACACACGACACCTCTCACGTGTGCTGACCAACCTCCTCTTTCTTGCCCTCTGTGAAATCGGGGTCCTCCTATGCCTTGGTATCTGGTTCTTTTACTATGTACCTACCCACCGACCCCTTGGTACATGTCAAAGACCTTGCTGGTGAGTTGGCACCATCCTCGCAACACACCCTTATTAATTATGGTTCTCCTTCTCACCTCATTAACCCTCCCCCCGCAGTTCGGAGTTCTGTGTGCCACCTCGCTTACACTCAGTGTGTGACTAGGAGAGCAGGTTAGTGGTCAACCTATCTAATGCCACCCTTGACCCTCTCACATTTAATTATCTAAAATGGGGTCTTAATTTTTCTATGGCCCCTCGTGCCATCCCTCATGTTCAATTTCTGGTCAAAATTGAGAATGCTATACATTCTCTGCCTGCGGGTGTCACAGAAGAAATTATGCAAGATTGCGCAGTGGCTTTGAGACATGCCAAACCGCCCAAGTGCAACATCCCCAAAGCTGAGATGCTTTCCTTCAACAATTTTATGAACCATAATGACGTTGATCTCTAAAGCCGACAAAGGTAATGCCACTGTCATTATGGATAGGCAAGACTACGTATCCAAGATGCGTGATCTTCTCTCAGACTCTACGAGCTACAAAATTCTTTCACGCAACCCTTGCCCAAAAATTTTAAATAAAGTCAAAGAATTTGTGTCCAACTCCTCTTTTGATGACACAACTAAGAAAAAACTTTTACCTGCTAAAGCAATAACCCCACGCATATATGGGGTTCCAAAAATTCACAAAGGAGGCATTCCCTTGAGACCAATAGTTGACACCATTGGGTCACCCACCTATCTTCTTGCCTCTCATCTTGCCAAATTAATCTCACCTTGGGTGGGTAATTTAGACTCCTTTGTCAAAGATTCTAACCATTTTGTTAACTTCATCAAGGATGCCAAGTTAGAGACTAATGACATCTTGGTAAGTTTTGACGTGGTCTCCCTCTTCACAAAGCTTCCCATTCCTGACTCTATCGAAATCTTGAAACGCAAGGTTAGTCTTGAGATTGCCAACATGGGAGAGTTATGCCTAAGATCCACGTTCTTTTCCTTCCTTGATGTCATATATGAGCAGGTTGAAGGAGTAGCCATGGGCTCCCCCCTGTCCCCTGTCATAGCCAACCTTTATATGGAACACTTTGAAGAGATGGCCCTCCACTCTTTCCCCCTCAAACCAAGATGGTGGAAACGATATGTCGATGACACCAATGTTTGTTGGCCTCATGGGCTTGAAAAACTTGAAGAATTTCATAAGCACATCAACAGTGTGGCCCCTAGCATAGCCTTCATTAAGAAGCTTGAGTTTGAGGGCCAATTACCTTTCCTTGATGTTCTTCTCATTAAGAAACCCAATGGCGGCATTGGGCATTGTGTGTTCCGCAAGGCTAAACACACTGATTTATACCTTCACTCCTCCTCCCACCATCACCCCACCCAAAAAGTAGGTATCCTTAAGACCCTAGCCTTGAGAGCCCACAAAATTTGCGATGGTGATAACTTAAACCACGAGCTTAACCATCTCCGCCAAGTCTTCAAGCTAAATGGGTATTCTCATAAGCAAATCTCCAAGGATTTCAACCAAGCCAAGTCCTTCTACCTTTCCATCTCCATTCCTAAACCCACTCCTAGCCAACCCCCTTTACAGGCCTCCCTTCCTTTTGTGGATGGCATCTCCCAAAAATTGCAAAAATCCTTACTAGGAAGGGTCTTCGCGTTGCCTTCAAGCCCTTCTCGAAGGTAAAAAATTGTGTTCCCCCTCTTAAAGACCCAAAAGACTCTTTCTTAGACTCTAGAGTCTACAAGGTAGTTTGCTCCTGTGGTACACCCTATGTTGGCGAAACAGGCCGCTCTTTCAACACCAGAATCAAAGAGCAGTGTGCTGACATCAGGCACGATAGGGTCCAAAAATCCGCCTTAGCTGAGCACTCGTCCTCCACCAAACATCATATCTGTCTAGAGAACACCCAGATCTTAGCCAAGGAGGATAACTATTTCAAGAGGAAGCTTAAGGAAGCCATAGATATCAACTACCACCCTGTTAACCTGAATCGGGATGATGGTTGGGCCTTAAGCCAATCGTGGAAACCTCTTTTGGCCTCTTTGGATAACCGCCGCCATCCTTGACCTTACCCAACTTCCCAACTCCTTTCCCTCTGTTCCATCCTTTGGCCTTCCCCACCTCCCCCCTGGTGGTAGTCTCCCGTCCCCTCCTCCCCCCCCCTTTTTGTGTCGGTGTGGTTGCTTCCTCCTCCCCATCCTTTCTTCTTTGTCTTCACACACACACACACACATATATGTATTTGTGTATATATGTTTGCGTATGTGTATATATACATACTCACACATTCACACACTGTGAGATTTATTTTTAGCACTTCCTCCCATACTTGGTCATATATATAGTCTTTCTCGGTTCCGTCTTTCTCTTCTCTTCCTTTTTTGTCCTTTCGTTTGTTTATGTTTTCTGGGTCTTTTATTGCTCGTTATTATAATAATAATAATAATAATAATAATAATAATAATATTATTATTATTATTATTATTATTATTATTATTATTATTAGTATTATTATTATTATTATTATTATTATTATTATTATTATTATAATAATAATAATTATTATTATTATTATAATAATAATTATTATTATTATTATTATTGTAATTCTTTGCTTTTTTGTGTTCTCAAGTAGTCTTTTCTTTCCCCTCGGTTTTTGTGCCTTCTTTCCCACCCCAACCTTCCTTCTATCTTCTGAGTGCTGCCAAGTTTGCAACTTGTTTTTACACATCCTTATTGCTCTTACATCTTGATGATGGATCACGGAGTGTGATCCGAAACATTGATGCTTAAAAACATACACAATCAATAACCAGAAATCAAAGCTCAAATTCAATGGATTGTGGAAATCTAATCGATTTAATTATGAATGTTGTTTGCATTATTGCAAGATTTGAAGCAAAACCGAAGGAATAATGTGTTTTTGTTACTGTTAAGAGGTTTTTTTTATACTTGAAAGTGACACTTGATTATGGCTTATGGTATGGAAAGGATGATGATTTTACATTGAGTTCATTTACTAATGCAGATTGGGTAGGTAATGTGGATGACAGAAAGAGGGAGCATTCTTCTTGGGTAAGAGGTTAGTTTCATGGGCAAGTAAGAAACAAAATTTCATATCTCAATCTAATTCTGAAATTGAATATGTTTCCACTTTTATTAATCGTACACAAGTGATATGGATGAAGAAAATGTTGAAAGATATCAAAGTGAATATTGATGAGCCTAATGCTATCTATTGTGACAATTCAAGCTCTATCAATATTTCAAAGAATCCTATGTTGCATTAAAAGATAAAGGATATTTCTATTAAATATTATTTCTTGAGAGACAAAGTTAGTGAGAAGGAAGTTAGATTGGAGTATGTGTCTACAAAAGAGTAAATTGCCTATATTTTCATGAATCCCTTGGCAAAGGTGGTGCAAGGCACCATGGCAGAGACATGCTAAGGGGTCACTTGGATGGCTCATGAAGAATTAATGATCTAAAAGATCAACATATTGAATGTAATTTGACTTGAAGTCAATTTTGTGTATGTGATGTAATTGGATGTGATAAGCCTAAATGTATAAAGGCATGACAATGTTGAATTGATGTAATTTGCCAAACATGGCATAATAGACCTAGAGGATAGGAATAGGTCTCAAAGGGAGTCTAGAGGTTTTAAAATGTTATTTGGATCATAAAAGAATCAAATCCAAATTTATAGAGCCTTAGGAGTTATATTTAATAAGTTTTGCAAATTAAAAAATTTGAAAGTAACGGCTAGTTACCAAAGGAGGGAAAATCATAAAAATGAGTTTAGTTGTGTTGTTAGGAGTTATAACTGATTTGGATCAGTTATGGAAGTTGTAGGAAGGCTATATATGCCTTAGAATGATGAGAAAGTATGCATTGTATGGACTGTACGGATAAATTGGAAAATTCAATAAAAAACAAGTTTTTCTTGCAAAATCTTGTTGTTTTAGATGCTTGGTTGATTGATCTAAACTTGGAAATGGATTTTCGATGATCTAAGGATGTAATAACATCATTTTATATCTGTTTTGAAGTTTCTTATAGTCTATTTTGTTTCAGATTTAAAAATTTGTTGTAGGTGGTCATTTTGGAGCATTGGAATAACTCTATTTTGGTCTTTTTAATGATGTAATGGGCCATTCAAAGAATGTAATTTATGTTTCTCATTGAATGGACCCTATGTAACAAATGTATGATGTTATTAACCATTTGGATGTAGGAGAAGTGGATTTAGTGGGTGTACACCATGAGGAAGAGTGGGAAAAGGGCATGAAATTGATTCCATAAGTGTAGCAGCAACATATCTAGCTTAATGAGGGTATAATTTTATTTGCAACAGAAAAATTATATAACAAATTCATTGTGAATACAGGAGGTTGAGTTCTGGAAGTGATTTTTTGGCTGTTTTCAAGAAGGCCCTAGTTTTTAAGCCATTTTAAGGAGGGTATTGGGGTTTCCCTACTTGCAAGGTGTTTGGGGACCTAAGACCATGAAAATCATTGGTTTTACTTCATTTCTAGAGACTGTAGTAAGTGGGAAAGTCAAGGGATACAACCATGATAAGGTTGCTTTGTAATCTGGGCCTATTAGGCCTAGGGATGAGAACCGAGACAACAGTTTTAGAGGGATTTGGTATGAAACAAGTGAAATTTGTTTCAAAATATGTGTTGTAACTTGAAAAAGGGTATTCGGATCCATAATTGGTTTGGGGATTCCTTTGGGAAAGATTGGAGAAAAGTGCAATTTTCTTGCTAGATAAGGTTGGTAGGACAGTGCATGAATGGATAATTTGGTCAAAGGTGATAGAATGGTCAAAATAATGGGTCTAGGTGTTGGTAAGTGGATGATGTGAGTGTGTTGAGGTCATTATAGGATTTGGGATCACCATTAAGAGCATAGTTGATGGTTGTGGTTGCATAAGCATAGTGAATGAAGGGTTCATAGCATGAAGCTTGAAGCATGACTGACTGGTTGAGGGTGAAGAAGTGGATGAGTTCAAGGTGTGGATTCTAGTGGAGGCTACTTACCACTATCCTTTGCATCAAGTGGTATTAGAGCATGGAAGATGCCTTGGGGAGAAGAGTTGGAGGAGACAATCTGAGATTTTGAAGACTTAGAATCCCTTGTTGAACCTTAAAGTTGAGTTATCCTTTAAGAGTATTCCAAGGTGGTGATTCAAGGTTAGATGAATCTTGGTTTGTAGAGGAATTTATATTGAAGGGTATAAGGGGTTCAAGCCATCATGAATGTAGATTTAGAGATAAGAGAGACTCGTGGATATTCACAATTTAGAACACAATGCAAATGTATGGGTAAGGTTTGTAAAATGGTCATTTCCAATGGTTCATTTTTCAATTTTGTCTCAGTTGAGATGGTTGAGAAGTTTTTTCTACAAAAAATAGCACATAGAAGACCTTACATGGTACAAGGATTACATGATAGAAATCAAGTTGATGTTAGAAGGCAAGCATATGTTCATTTCAATATTGGAACCTATGAGGATGTTGTCTTGTGTGATGTTAATCCGTTGGTAGGATGCCATTTGATCCTTGGGAGGGCATGGCAAGTAGAGAAACAAACATTATTTGATGGGGCATTGAACAAATACACCTTCATGCATGGTGGAAGACAAGTGATATTGAGATCTTTGGAGGAAGATGAAGCATCATGGAGGATGCCAACTAGTTTCTTGTTTGAGAGAGTGGGGTTCCTAGGACAAAGGGAAAAAGAAGAGGACAAGGTAGAAAACAAGGTAGAAGAACATATGGTGGAGAAGCCAGCCTATGAAGGGGCTCAAAGAAATGTGGATCAGATAAAGATCCTAGAGGAGAGAGTAGAGGGTGTGAATGGTTCATGTGAAGGACCAAATGAACACACAGAGATGCAAGTGCAGATGCACAAAGAAGAATCATAGTATGCAGATGACAGGATAGAGAAGAAGATGATAATGTGTGGCCCACAAAAAGAAAAGGCTCAATAAGTTGAGATGATAGAGATAGAGAAAGAAATTGCAGAGGTTTCTAATGGAGTTGATGAGTGTGTGGATGAATACATCCAAGTGGGGACAGTCAAGTGTCCATTGAAAGTTCTTGTGGAAAAGAGAGATGACAAGGCTATAAAAGAAGCCATTAATGACATGTTTGAATACCTAGGAGGATGGCATAGGGAGGATAAGTTGCAGGAGGTATCAAGGATGACATGGACCTTGGAGATTGAAGAGTTCAGACTCTTGAAGATAGATTTGGAGGAAGTAGCCACAAGTTGGAAAAAGAGGATGAAGAAGAGGTTTGTATGTCCTGTCAAGAGGCTTATTGAAGAGAGAAAAAAACTAAATGGGGGACCCGCTAAGAGGGTACAAGGAGTTGATGGTGAGAGGGATATCCATGGTAGCAAGAAGGAAAGTGTTCATGGAGAAGAAATAGATTTGTGGGATGAGTTGAATGCCATAGTTGAGGAATGGAAAGAGAAGGGTGGAGTGGCAAGAGAATGCCTAGAATAGGGGCATGAGGAGGAAGAAGTATATGGTCATTGAGAGACCTTAGAGTCAGGGTTGTCTACAAGGACAAAGAACTCACAAGGAGTGTGGGAGCAGACAGGGGAAGTGTTGGATGAAGGAGTAAAGAACCAAGCATTTGTTTTGGTGAATATGGAAGATTTGATTTTTTTTGTTTCTAAAATTGTTATGATAGGGTTGCAGGGATGTTTTCTTGATGCTGATGTGAATGAGGATGTTGCAGACATCCATGAGGAGAAGTATGCAAGGGTATTTTCTTGGCACATCATGTTTATTTGTAGGAAAATACTACCTATGGACAAAGGTTGCATTTGTGTAGAATATCCTCAACAAGAGGTAGACAAAGACTATAGAAAGAGGAAGAAATTCCCCAATCCAAGGAGACTTGGATTGATTTGATCCTTGGGAGTATGGTGTAGGGAACCTTGATAGAGACATGCTAAGGGGTCACTTGGATGGCTCATGAAGAATGAATGATCTAAAAGATCAACATATTGAATGTAATTTGACTTGAAGTCAATTTTGTGTGTGTGATGTAATTGGATGTGATAAGCCTAAATGTATATAGGCATGACAATGTTGAATTGATGTAATTTTCCAAACATGGCATAATAGACCTAGAGGATAGGAATAGGTCTCAGAGGGAGTATAGAGGTTTTAAAATGTTATTTGGATCATAAAAGAATCAAATCCAAATTTATAGAGCCTTAGGAGTTATATTTAATAAGTTTTGCAAATTCAAAAATTTGAAAGTAACGGCTAGTTACCAAAGGAGGGAAAATCATAAAAATGAGTTTAGTTGTGTTTTTAGGAGTTCTAACTGATTTGGATCAGTTATGGAAGTTGTAGGAAGGCTATATATGCCTTGGAATGATGAGAAAGTATGCATTGTACGTACTGTACAGTCATATTGGAAAATTCAATAAAAAATAAAGTTTTCCTTGCAAAATCTTGTTGTTTTAGATGCTTGGTTGATTGATATAAACTTGGAAATGGATTTTGGATGATATAAGGATGTAATAAAATAATTTTATATCTGTTTTGAAGGTTCTTATAGTCTATTTTTTCAGATTTAAAAAGTTGTTGTAGGTGGTCATTTTGGAGCATTGGAATAACTCTATTTTGGTCTTTTTAATGATGTAATGGGCCATTCAATGAATGTAATTGTTGTTTCTCATTGAATGGACCCTATGTAACACATGTATGATGTTATTAACCATTTGGATGAAGGAGAAGTGGATTTAGTGGGTGTACACCATGAGGAAGAGTGGGAAAAGGGCATGAAATTGATGCCATAAGTGTAGCAGCAGCATATCTAGCTTAAGAAGGGTATAATTTTATTTGAAATAGAATAATTATATAAAAAATGCATGGTGAATACATGAGGTTGAGTTCTGGAAGTGATTTTTTGGCTTTTTTCAAGAAGGCCCTAGTTTTTAAGCCATTTTAAGGAGGGTATTGGGGTTTCCCTACTTGCAAGGTGTTTGGGGACCTAAGACCATGAAATTCATTGGTTTTACTTCATTTATAGAGACTGTAGTAAGTGGGAAAGTCAAGGGATACAACCATGATAAGGCTACTTTGTAATTTGGGGCTATTAGTCCTAGGGATGAGAGTTGAGACAACAGTTTTAGAGGGAGTTGGTATGAAACAAGTGCACTTGATTTCAACATATGTGTTGTAACTTGAAAAGGGGTATTCGGATCCATAATTGGTTTGGGGAGTCCTTTGGGAAAGTTTGGAGAAAAGTGCAATTTTCTCGCTGGATAGGGCTGGTAGGACAGTGCATGAATGGATAGTTTGGTCAAAGGTGATAGAATGGTCAAAAGAAGGGGTCTAGGTATTGGTAAGTGGATGATGTGAGTGTGTTGAGTTCCTTAGAGGAGTTGGGATCACCATTAAGAGCATAGTTGATGGTTGTGGTTGAATAAGCATAGTGAATTAAGGGTGCATGGCATGGAGCTTGAAGCATGATTGAATGGTTGAGGGTGAAGAAGTGGATGAGTTCAAGGTTTGGAGTCTAGTGGATGCTACATACCACTATCATTTTCATCAAAAGGATACTTTCTATTATCTCTTAGGTAAGCTTGGGGCAATTTCCCCTCTTGATTAGAGCTAGAGATGCATTAAGATGCATCAATTTAGTGTTCTTACAAATTACCATTAATCTGGATTGATGTTTTTTGGTGGCTACTCCTTAGGGGGAGTAGTGGTTAGTATTATGGTTGAGAGATGTTTATTTAGTTTGAAAAATGTTTGTTCAAATTTTTTGACCTCTATGACTTAGTGCATACATGTGCCTTTGTCATTGATGTCAAAGGGGGAGAGATATTCATGTGAAAAAACAAGTATGAGACTATGAGGGAGAGATATTGTAGATATTGATGGTAGCACTATTGATATTGTTTCTTTGTGCATTGATTTAATTTTTAACATCATATGTTGCTATAAATGCCAAAGGGGGAGATTGTTGAGATATTATTTAGATTGTGCATATATGTGCTGGCATTAATATTTTTTCATTGATGCCAACATATTCCTACTATTGAAGACAATGTTCCTAGTTTTTTTAGTGAGATGATTTTTGTGGTACAACTACTAAATTGAATATCAGATGCTACAAAGCTGGTAATGTGTTTGGTGATGTCTGTACTTGATTCAGTTCAAGTGGCATAGGTTTTCATGATGATTTGAGTGATATAAGAAGGATTTATCAGAGACTATGTTTTGTTGTTCTATTTGATACAATGTTTCAGTTATTGTATTGGTGTAGATTGGTTTGGCAATATCCTTTGTTGCTAACCTAGTGGTGAGTTCAGGGCATGGATGTGTTTCCTTAGATCGAGTGGTTCATGATTTGGATGCTGAGAACCTTTCTTTTCTTTTATGATAGTTGAGATGAATTGATGTAATGTATATAAATATGTAATCATTTGTAATTGTGAATGTATGAGAGAGAGTGTATTGGATCAAAGATGCTAAAGAGAAGAGGTATGAGTGGAATCTACAATTGAGGAAGATCTTTGATGTGCTTCATTGGAATTTTATTGGCATATTAGAGATGTTATTTGTCAGTTCATGAGATTGGACAATATATCCTTTATGATTTGAGACCAAAGATTGTTGTAAGATAGTGAGCCTTCTTTGGGATTGTGATCCTTGTATTTGAGTAGTGAGCTCTAGACAATGTTCTTGAATGCATGTGCATTCCCATTTTTAATACTCCTAATAAGGTATAGTGCTTTTGATAGAGTACATTCATCTTGTGGGTTTCATTCAAATTGTGGTTTTTCCCTTAACCATGTCTCCGCGTCAAAAATCTTGGTGTTATTTTTTTATTACTATGTTATGTTCTTGCATTCATGTTTATCTTTCAGATCTAAGATTAAGTTGGTAAGTTGGTTAAAGGTCTTGAGTTTTTGGACACAAATTAATCACCCCCACTCTCAGTTTTGTGTGCTACATTTATTCTAATAGTATGCTTGCAGATGTAGAAAATTATGAGCGGCGATTCTAGTTTTTGGACTAGACTGCATCTTTCGACGTGTTGGTGGAGCATGATAGTCTATGTGCTCAGATGGGTGTTGTTGTGGGTAAGTGGAAGAGGAAGCTTCCAATCATAAAATAAAGGTATAAAAAGTGTTTATAGTTAGGACTATTTTCCTTTGAATATTCTAAGTTTTGGTGTGTGGCCCTTTGCCATTGTGGAAAAAAGGGGAGATAATTAGGAAAAGAAAAATATTAAAGATATATCTACCTCATGGGGAGTTGTTTTTGGGATTTTGGAAATTTCATGTTTTGATTTGTTTTGGAGTTTTTTTTTCCATCAATTCTAAAGGGGGAGATTTTTTAGTTTATTGAGAAGATATTGACATTATTGTGATTTATGTCAAAATATTTATATTAGTTTCTTATCTGTGCCAGTTGGTTGTTGGTTAGATATCAATGGTTCGGTTATATATATAACAAATTAAGTATGTGTAGTTTTAGATTATGATGTCGGGTGTACTTGTTCCTATTATTAGATTTTATCTCTTTGGTACATATGTATGTTTCAGTGGTTGTTGAAGCATGAAGTTTTCAATGGTACTTGTTGACTACCAAATTTTGGATTTCTTCTAGGTATCCTTGCTACCTAGACATTCTTGCAGTTCATTAAATAATTTTGGTAAATAGTTATATTTTTGTTGTGGACATATTCTATCAAGTTTCATTTATTGGTTTGTTCAAAAGTTTTTGTTGATCAAGTCATGGACTTGATTGTCGTGTTATGACAATCCCAGAATTTACCTATCTTCGGTAATTGTGCTATGTAATGTGTGTATTTAAGGATGACCTATCTTTAGGTCCTGTAGTAATGTTGTATGAAGACTTCTGATGTAAGACCTATATTTAGGTTCGATGATACTGTGTTAAATATAATTTTAATCTTTTGTATTGAAACTGCCATGTTTTGTGTCTTGGCCGACATATGTGGCTATCTTATCTAATGCATATATAAATCGAGAAATTATTTTGTATCTAAAGTGTATGTGTGTGAGTGAGGAAGAAAAAAAGGTGATATAGTGCAGGTTGCTTTTGGTGAATTTCTAGCAGTAGCGTGTAAGCAGGAGGGAGTGTTGGAAGTACAATATTAGGAAAGCAAGATACTGAGAGGGGGGTGAATCAGATCTTAAAAATTAAACATTTAAAAAAAATTGATTCACATTCATACATATATGAATATAACCTAACATCAGATAACATCAACGAAATGAAATGTATAGCTCATAACATAGAATTTTGGTAACCCATAAACCCAAATAGGTAAAACTGGGTTGGGGATGACACCCACAAAATCTTCACTACTGCAGCAATAAAGTGTGCCTGTTAGGACTACAAGAGCTTGATTTCAACATGCAATCTACCTGGTTAAAGGTCTGTTATGTTAAGAACTAAAGATCATTACAATCTACCTTTTTAAAGGATTTCAACTTACAATAAAGTAAGCACTCGGGTAAGAGATTTAAAATGGTTTGCTAGAACCACTTTGTTAAGAGATTTCACCTGATACACCTGTTAGAATGTTTCAAGTAGTGATCCTTCATTTTGCACTCAGATGATGATGATGGATCTGCTCTTTCCAATACCTTCTGTTATCTCACAATCTGATGTCTTTACTCTGCTTTTCACTTCTCTATCATTCTGCTTGATCTAGGCTTCTTCTCAAAATGACTTACTGTTCATCTCTCTAGAACAACAACCCCTTCTCTTACAAACTGTATATCTCTCTCACTTATTTTCTAAGGTTAGAAGCAATCTTATATGTCTTTTCAGATCTGGCAGCAAGATCTAGATCAACGATCAAGATCTATAATTTATGCTTCCAATGCATTCTAATTTCCTGATTGGCTCCATGCCATGCATAGTATAAAACAATTAAATGCGTAATTAACTTAGTAGAAAAATATTAAATGTGTACAAATGTCGGCCCAAATCTTATGCAAGTCAGCCTAAACATAAAAGTTTGAATCAATCCTGACATTTATGTAAAAATTGTTGTGATCGACACTTAACATCTCTGTCGCTCGACACTTAATATTCTACTCGGCTCGGCATGATGTAACTCGGCAACCTAAAACTTGCTCGGCAATGTTGCTCGGCCTTTAATTTTTATCTTTGCCACAGCAATAACCAACTAAAACTACCTAAGTAAATGACTAAGTGTTGGTCACTAATCATCAACAGAACTTAGGGATTAACAATCTCCCCCTTTGATATTAGTGGCAAAAACACACTTATCATTTTGATTCATTCCATCCAAAATGTTTCCTAAGTACACAATGTACTCCCCCTATGAATGTACATCATACTACATACAAAAATTTACAAAGTATACATACCTTCAAAAAAATATTTACATTGATACCTGTACTGATCTCCTTATGTTGTATCCTTGTCAGTCCTTTCAGATTCCCCCTTGTTTTTGTCACTGATTGCTGGTGGGGTCAAGTTATACTTGTCCAAAAACTATTTATTAAGTTGTAAGGTGGACGCAAATGCAGTGTCCCAACTGTCCTTAACAAACTTCATAACCTCTATTTTGACTTATAGCTCGGCAGCTAGACTTACTAAACTTTCTGCAGTGGAGAGATGAGAATCTCTCTCAACCAATTCGTTTGCAGATGAAATTTCTTTCTGAATGACCTCCAGATGAGGTATCAAGCTTGTCTAAATAGTAATCAATTTGGTCCTAATCCGACCATCTTCAGCCATGAGCTTGGCTATCCTCCTTTTTGCATGAATCAATCTGTTAAAATGTAAGGAGCTAGTGCTAGCGTCCATACTTAGTGAACTTCCAGTTGACTTTAAGTCTAATTGCAATCTCTCTAAGGCCTGTAGATTATCCTTTGCGAAGAATTCAACATCACATAACTTCTTATACAAAGAATGAACATTTGTTGCAACTTCCTCCAAAATCCCTACAAAAGAAGAAAGTTCAACCTGCTTTACCGCAATCTCTCCTGAGATTTTTGCTAGTACTTTGTTTTCAAATTTTCTCATTGTTCATTTACCATTGATAATAGGATATCCATTTACTCAATGAATAATATCTTTTGTGATCCTAATTGGTCCATTGTCCAGCCATTTATGCATATTATGAACTCGGCATAGAACAACCTTGATCCATTCATCTTTGACGTCTGGCGGAAAATCTAGGGCACAATTTAACCCTTTGTTGGCTAAATGCTTGAATTCATCTTTCAGAATTTCATTTTTGCATAACTTGTTGTAGGATTTCCTCAATTTGTTATCACCTACTTCACCAATCTTAACCATGTAACAGGATCTAACATCATGGATCATAAGTACCTTTGGTGGGATTGATGAGAGGGCTCCATTCAGATCACTTAAAATTTCACTTTCAGGAATGACTTGAAAGTTAGGTGGTGCACATGCATCACTTCTTACTAGCTTAATTTGTTTAAGCTCCTCCTCCATTCCTTTGACTGGTGTGGAAGAACTTGCAGCCATATTCTTTGAAATTAGGGTTCGAGAATGAAGAACAGGATACCTCGACAAGTAACACTTTGCACTGTTTCAACTTAAGGTTGCCGGCAACACGCTGATGAAATTTTCAAAACAAACTTTACTAAGATCAATTCTGCAATTTCTTTGATTGCTCTGTGAATGCTGAAAATCGCAAGGTAAAATGAAAAATAGATTGTTTGTCCTTATATAGACTCGAAAGGTCAAGATAGGTAAGAAATAAATATTCTGCCCATTAGGTTAGTGCAAACCAGTTGTCATTGGCTGACTAACAAAACTTGCATACCACTTGGCTTACCATACTCAGCCATCACACAACTTACTCGGCCAACCAACTCAGCACCTATAGTGCACATAACTCTTCTTGGCACTTGTGACAAACATGTCTTGGCACATCTTAACATATGCAGATATGGACTTTGGAATATTTACATATTTAAGGAACTGATGTAAGATTTTAAATTTAAATGCAGTTCCTTACATACCACTATTCCTCAGTTAGAGATGGTGTGATCACCTGATCTATTGGATTGGGTGACCTCGGCTTCAGTGGATTCACTACTGCTCGGCTCTGTTTTCCTTACCCGTGTCTGGTTCATCTGTGCTCTTATTTCTTCAATAGTAGGATCAGGAACTCTTGTTCTACACTCTCTCTTAGTGTGACCTATCTTCAAACAACTAAAATAGATAAAGCTTCCATTCATCCAACTCTTAGATTTCCCTCTAAAATGTGTCTTTAAGCAATCTTGATGTGCATGTCCATATTCTTCATAGTAATGACAACTCTGCCTCGTATTATAATCCCAGTTATAAGTATTTCCTTTCCTAGATGCTTTTGTTTGTGTCTTTGATGTCCATTGTTGTTTAGCATTGGATCTATAGTCTTGTGCTTTATGACCATGTTTTTGACACTTGTAACAATAACCATTAAATCTTGGTTTGGGAGATGCATCACTTGCTTTAGCCCAACATTCATGTACTTTATGTCCAAATTTCTTGCAATTAAAATAGTAACCATTGAACTTAGGTTTAGGATTGGACTTACCTTTCTTTCTTCAAAAAAAAATTTCTGTACGACCTGGTTTTCCATAGTGGTGGAAAACAGGCTTTTTGTGCTTTGTCTTTGCATTCCTCCTTTCACCATTCTTAGATGATTCTCCTTTCTCAGCAAATGTCTTTGGTTCAGTGTGACCTAATCCATACAAATCCTTTGGCCTCCTTGATGCTTCCATCTAATTCTCAAAATGAGTCAAAGATTCATTAGGTGTATTCAACCTTTCATTCAGTTCCTTCTCAGATCTCAAGTCATCTTTCAATTGATTGTTCTCAGATCTCAGATTCATCATTTCCGTATCTTTCCTACTAATCTCCTGATTTGCAAGTAGCAGTTGATTTTCCATGTCAACCTGATTGATTGTCATCATTTTCACATCATGTGTCCTTTCATCAAGTCTGATAGTTATCACTCTTTTATCTTCTTCTACTATAGCTTTGTCATCTTTAGCTTTCTTCTTTTGTTCCACTACTTCACATAGTCTCACTGTCTACATTTCTTGTTCTCTTTTCAAGTTTCTGACTTCTTCACATAGTGCATTGTTCTTTTCCAGTAGGTCTACAATTGTTGCATCGCTCTTAGTAGAATCTCCATTCTGAAATAGATTTGCAGTGTCATCTTCCTGGTAATGAGTATCATTCATTTGTTTGACCAAATCTTTCCTAGTTGTCAATGATTAAAAAATTCCTATCTTTCTATCTCAAGCTGATGTAATGCTAGCTAAATCTCGATCTTCTGATTCTCAATGACTTTACCCAACTTGTAAACCTCCATCTCAAGATCTATACTCACAAGATGATTAAAATATTTTGTAGGTTAACTGCGCTCTAATACCAATTGTTGGAAGTACAATATTGGGAAAGCAAGATACTGAGAGGAGGGTGAATCAGATCTTAAAACTTAACCATTTAAAACAAATTGATTCACATTCATACATATATGAATTTAACCTAACATCAAATAACATTAACAACATGAAATGTATTGCTCATAACACAAAATTTTGGTAACCCAGAAACGCAAATAGGTAAAACTGGGGTGAGGATGACACCCACAAAATCTTCACTACTACACCAATAAAGTGTGCCTATTAGGGCTACAAGAGTTTGATTGCAACATGCAATCTACCTGGTTAAAGGTCTATTTTGTTAAGAACTAAAGATCATTACAATCTACCTTGTTAAAGGATTTCAACTTACAGTAAAGTAAGCACTTGTCTAAGAGATTTAAAACGGTCTGCTAGAACCACTTTATTAAGAGATTTCACCTGATACACCTGTTAGAATGTTTCAAGTAGTGATTGTTCATTATGCACTCAAATGCTGATGACGGATTTGCTCTTTCCAACACCTTCTATGATCTCACAATATGATATGTCTTTACTCTGCTTTTCACTGCTCTGTCATTCTGCTTGATCTAGGCTTCTTCTAAAAATGACTTATTGTTCATCTCTCTAGAACAACAACCCCTTCTCTTACAAACTGTATATTCTCTCTCTTTCAGCCTCAGTTCTGTTAAAACACTTTCTAAAACTTTTATTGATCTGGTATACACATGAATCATTCAAATAACTAATACTAATAAATGCATGAAAGAACAAGAACAATCAACACCATAACACTAGACATAACGTGGAAACCCACGATGGGAAAAAACCATGGAGAAGTTAATTCTCATGAAAGTAAGAACTGGTTAAGGCTGTATATTAATCCCTAAGTTCTATTGATGATTACTGACCAACATTTAGTCACTAATCATCAAAAGAACTTAGGGATTAATAGGGAGTTGTACAAAGTATTACAATGGTATCAAGAGAAGGCTTTACATACTATTCTGCAGAAACTTGAAGTGTGCGGGTGGAAGATTTGTATCAGACCTTCTTTTGTTGGTGATTAATGTGTCATCAATTGGAACTATTTCATGCATAGGTAGATGCAAATTTTTTATCAATTCACATCTTGTCTACAAGATACTATTTTTTTCTACATATTTTGTATTGGTTGTAAGCCTTTCTTATTTTTGGGTAGTTATTCGAACTGATAGTGAGCCAAACAAGAGTGAACAAATTGACAGTGACCCCTCTATAAAAATCACCTTAACCAATGTTTACTTTCATGAGAATTTGATTCTCTATGGTTTTTCCCAGTTTGGATTTCCACATTATATCTGGTGTTATGGTATTCATTGTTCTTGGTCTTTCATGCTTTTATTAGTCTTAATTATTTGAATGGTTTATGTGTATACCGGATCAGTAAAAGTTTTAGAAATTGCTTTGGAATAACTTATTCAGCCTATTAATCATATCTAACTTAGGGGGAGTTATTTTTGGATTTTTTTTCTTTTTCTATCAATGCCAAAGGGGGAGATTGTTAAGTTTATTGAGAAGATGTTGACATTGGTTTCATTGATTTCAAAACCTTTATACTAGTTGCATATCTGTGTCGGTTGGTTGTTGGTAGTATTGGTTGGTTGTCTATTGGCCATCGGTTAGATATCAGTGGTTCATTTATATGTAGAACATATTCAGTACGTGCAGTTTTGGATTATTGTGTCAGGTGTACTTGTTCCTATTTTTAGAATTCATCTCTTTAGTACATCTGTATGTTTTGATGGTTGTTGAAGCATGAAGTTTTGCATTGTACTTGTTGACTACTAAGTTTCAAAGTTGTTTCGGGTATCCCTGGTACCTGGAAATTTGTGTAGTTCATCAGATGATTTTGGCATAACAATCATATTTTGTTTCTAGATAGATTCTATCAGGTTTCATTAATTGTTTGGTTCTTAAGTTTTTTTTATCAAGTCATGGAATTAGTTGTATTGTTTCGACAACCCCATAATTTACCTATCTTCGATAATTGTGCTATGTAAGATGCATTTTATAAGGGTGGCCTATCTTTAGCTCCTATGATAACGTGGTATGAATAATTCTTATGTATGACCTATATTTAGGTTCAGTGGTAGCGTGTTAAATATAATTATAATATCTTTTATATTGAAGCTAACATGTTTTGTGGCTTGGCTGACATATGTAGTTATCTTATCAGATGCATATATAAATAGAGAAATCATTTTGTATCTGAAGTGTGTGTGTGTGTGTGTGTGTGTGTGTGTGTGTGTGTGTGCGCGCGTGCGTGCGAGGAAGAGCTGAAGGTGATATAGTGTGAGTTTTATATTTTTGAATTTCTGGTAATGGTGTGTAAGTAGAAGGGATTTGTGCAAAGTCTTACAGTGATATCAAAAGAAGGCTTACATACTATGTTGTAGAAATTTTTTGTATGCTGGCAGAAGATCTTTACCAGATCTTTTATTGTCGGTGATTACTATGCTATCAATTGGAACTATTTCATGCATAGGTAGATGCGATTTGTCCAGTTCACATCTTGTTTGTAAGACACTATTTTGTATTGCATCTTTTGTATTGACATTAGCCTTTCTTGTTTCTGGTAGCTATCCCAATCCGTAGTGAGTCAAGCCGACAGTGAGCCCTTGTAAAAAAAATCACCTTAACTAGTTCTTACTTTCATGAGAATTAACTTCTTCGTGGTTTTTTCCCATCGTGGGTTTCCACGTTATGTCTAGTGTTATGGTGTTGATTGTTCTTGTTCTTTCATGCGTTTATTAGTATTAGTTATTTGATTGATTCATGTGTATACCAGATCAATAAAAGTTTTAGAAAGTGTTTCGGAATAACTGATTCACCCCTCTCACAGTTATTCAACATGTTCAACATTTACAACATGAATTAATTTTCACAATATTTCTCATATCATGATCCCCATGAATGTTTTTTTCACCAATTACAAAGTATACCTTCATTCTCACATAATAATTCATCATTATTGGTTAGAACTTTTTCATTTTCTCAATTTTCATAAAAATTCAAAAATCATAAATTTTTCATTGAACTCCATTAAAATAGCTTCAAATTTTACCAAAAATTGAAAGTCACGAGATCAAAATTTTAAGAATACACTTTGGAAAGAAAGTTCCTAACACCCACTTTTTCATTTAAATACACATTTCGATCATTTCTTAAAATTTTTGGCACGGTAACCTCATTTTTGAAAAATTTCTACAAATAAATTATTCTCCACCAATTTTGATAAAACAAGAAGCATGAAAGATAAGTAATCCTCTAATCATTCGAATATAATGTTTCAATATGTAAAAGATGGAGCACATGTAAATAATTAATTTAAATACCTCAATTCTATCAAAATATTTAATTATGAACAACGTGACATCTCCCATGTATAACCACCATTAAGACGTAAGTTAAATTTGTAGAGCTTGGGGAAGAAGTATTATGTGCCTCTAACCACTCCAAAAACACTAAGGGTATCTACCTAATGTATATATAGTCAAAGCATAGAAAAATCACCCAATTGGGCACAACACCATATGCATAATTTAATTACATTTAACTGATATAATCCATGCTGACATTTAATAACAATATACATGTCAATAACTCAAAACATAATAACTTTATACCCACATTTAATCCACTTTTAAATAATGTCTTACACTTCATTGAATTGAAGCATAACAATAATCAAGTATGCTACCATCTCCCATGCATCATTAGAAATATCACCCCAAAAGAATAAATCAACTCCTCATAAATAATTTGTTATAATAACTCGCACATTTCAATGCATATCATACCAACAATTGACATGTGTAGGAATCCTCATCTTGAATATGTGTGTGGTCCAAACACACCAAGAGAGACAGGAATATAAGCATGAGCACAATGAAACAAAAACCTCCAACAATCGTCCAAAAGAAAAGAAAAGAAAAGAAAAGAAAAAAAAAAAAAAGCACAACCACCAACTACACATACCTAGATACGTAGTTGAATCAATGCTGAGATTTGTACATCTCCAAGTTACAAACACGAAA
>MU227613.1:2123096-2153416 GCA_018584345.1 Thuja plicata | reverse complement strand
TTTCTTAGTTTAACTCTACAAGTTATAAATGTTAACATCAACAAAAATATATAAATTTGAAGATCATATATATATATATATATATATATATATATATATAAACAAGTAATTTTTTTGTTTGAGGAACTCAAGTTTTTAGCTTGGTCTCAGAGAGACCACTTATGTAGGATCTCTATTCGCAAGGCCACTTTCGATGGGGCACCATTCCCACACTTCACTTGTTCAAACCCTCAAGTTCAATGCTCCAATATAGGCACAAGGTTTACGAGCTTAGTGGCCCAACTGAGATTTGAACCTTGACAATTGCCTTACCAACAATGTGTTTCTACCACAACACTAAACATCTAAAGAAAAGAAAAGAAAAAAAAAAAAAAAACTTTTCAATTGCTATTAAATATTTTATTATTTATATATTTTATATTACATAAAAATTACTAAAGAAAATAAATTAAAAAAAGTGCTTACATATTTCACAATTTTCACCGCTAGAATAATAGTTTATTTAATTAAAAAAAAAACTAGGGCATATACAAGTTTGTCTACCAAGGATTTTAAAGGATACTATCATTCTATGGGCTTTCATGGGAATCCACACTCCTATTGATCAATACATAATATAACATTTGAAAAACTTTTAATATTAAATGTATATACTAAAAAACATATTTATAAGAAAAACGTAATATTCAATGTTTGATGATGTTGACTTTAGAGTCTTTACGAACATACTCCGGATTTGTTGGCAAAATATGGAATCCACGTCATACCACATGAATTAAATCATTAACTAGAATGCAGATCACCAACATAAATAAACTATAATTTAGGACAATGATAGCAAACAAAATTGATTTGACTAGATTAAAATTTATATATTTATTTAAAAAGGAGGGAGACTTATCATCTCAAAAGCTAAGAGCATTATTGCCCCATTAGAGACACTTTATAGATATGATATAATAAAATTCAAAATGGTAGAGATATTATTTGTAATCAATTTTTTAAAAAGACGTTGGAATCATGAATGGTAAATTTTGAATAAATTTATTTTTATTTTTATAAATTAAATTTGTATTTTTTTTTTTGTGAATAATTATCTAAGAACAATTTCTAAACTATCTATTATTTTATCACATAAGTGTATCATATGTAATATTTATACATTCTTTGACATTAATACTTATATATAAAATTTGTGAATAATATTCAAGATTTAACTATGTAGGTTTTTGAGTCAAACTCATTGACCTATGTTTCATGAGTAGTAGTTCACATGAACCCATCTCTCATGAGAATGTTATGAAAAGATCAAAAAAGGAAAAAAAGTTTGCTACCAAAAACTTAAAGGAGAGATTAAAATTATTAGAAGATAAATAATGTGATCATATGTATAACACTCTATTATGATTCTTTAAACATTCTTTATTTCTTCTTTCATATCATATTAACTTATTGTTATATTATTATTAAAACATAAATGATTATTAAATCACTAAAATAATATCTTTTTCTAAATATCTATTTTTTTAAAGAATGATATATAAATAAAATATGCACCTTCAAAAAAATGATAAACTCAATAATTGCATAACAATAACACTTGCAGAACATCACATAGATGAAGGGGAAGAGGGGGAATCCATGGGTTCTAGCTTCTTCTGTTATGGCTACACTAACTTGATCTATGAGATTAAGGATTGATGGAGAAAGGGGGAGCATTACAAGAGGAAGTTAGTAACCTAAGGGCTCATAGAGAGAGGAATTGTTAAGGAACATGGCTTCAATAACCCACTACTGCTAGCGGGTTAGGAGAATGAGCACCACTACATTGGCGCTTTTGCAACAACATTTTGGGGCTACCACTGGTTTGGAACTATTTGATTTTTTGAAGCAAGAGTGGGACAGGGTGAGTCGACAAGCCCCTTAGTGTTCTAACTAGGGTCTCTACTGAGGTTGTGGTGTCCTTGGGGTTCATTGTGGATCTCCTTAGGGCTTTTGTCTTTTTTCTTCTTTCCTTTCAATCCTTTGTTTACCAAATGTTTAGGAGTTCTTTGTGGTCTGTTTATTTCTCTTTTAACTACCTTAGACAACAATTTAGCATTTGGGCAAGATTGTAAGGGACAACACCCTTGTTTTGCTGCTTATTAATAAAAAATAATAACACTTCCACAATTTTTTTCTTCTTCAACAGTTCGCTCATCTTGACCATGGTTAACATAATATGACCCTAAATGTTGATGCCACAACCCTTAACCAATTTAATCCAAAAAAGTAGTTACAATCATCAATATAAAATGTGAAAATCTTATAAATTTAACAATAACACTTGTAAAAACAAGAAAAAGGATATAATAACTTTACTTTAATCAAATTTCATTTAATAATAAAGATCTTTAATATTTATTTCTAATTAATAATTTTATTCATAAAAACTTTTATAAATATTTATTTCTTATTATAATCTTAATATTATTTAATTGAAAAAATCATAAAAATATAAATCTACCATGTTGATTAATAATAAAACTTGTAATGTGCAAAAAAACCAATATAGGGAAAATTTAAACGAATTTTCGATAAAAATATATAATATTTATATAAATTTTCCAAATAGTGGTACAATATGCCGTACACCAATGTTTTCTTGTGAAAGATTATCAAATAAATTATGAAAGCCTTGTTAAAAGATTTTCCTTTATTTTGAAATCACCGAAGGATGGCAAATAATATTTATTACTTGGGTGGAGTCTTTCTTTAAAATAAAATAAAAGAAACTATATGGATGTGGGCATTCTCGAGTGCTTATATTCTCTAGCCATTAGTTTGCATGAGTGGATAATAATGATTCATTGGACGACTACAATTGTAGTTACTGAGAAAGGAGATATGATAACCCACATGAAGGTCAAGGTCATGTTCATGGGTATCAGATGTCTTTATACATTAATTTTATGTTGGGTCCATGTAGATTTTTGTCTCCATGATAACACTAAACAATTCAGGTATAGAAAATTAGTGATGATTTGTTCTTTCTTCCGCTAAGCAAGTCCTTGAATTGATAAAAGAGTAGAATACATAAATGTTTTGAAAGGAGTAAAATATATATTAATATTGTTAAGCTCAACATTATGAAATAGTTGAGAGATTTGAGTGCATATGCTATACATGTAGAGATATAGAGAGATAATTAAGTAATTGTTCAAATACAATGTGTCTACCTATATTATTGATATAAGAAGACATTTTTCAAGAGATTAAAATATTAATAGAAGATAGAAAGATAACATAGTTAATACTTAATAGCTATAAGTTAATAGCTAAAAATAAGTTAAAGTTGTGATGAATGAAAATAATAAAGGATTAAAAATAAAATGTGAATACTTTTAATTTTAGTTTTTAAAGTCATGTGGATTGAGTAAATGAGAAATGCATTTAACGTTGACAAATGACTTGCTCAATCTTCTTGATATTTTATAAATAAAGTAGATGAAATGCAACTAAATGTTACTATTATAAAAGAATGCACGAAAAATAGAGCCCTAGCAGCTAGTGATTGAACCCTAGAAGGGACAACAACAAATTTGAGTGTTTCTACAAATAATAACGTAAAGAACGAAGAAAATCTTAGTAGCTCTAGTATGAGGAAAGGCTCTCAGGGAGGCAGAGCTAGAAGGAAGGGACAAAGCGATCGGGGACACCCTAGTTGTGTTGGAAATTACTGGGATATCATGCATATATGTGTTGACATTGATGCTTTTCCATTGATGTTTTTCCATTGATGTCAACATATTCCTACTATTGGTGACAATGTCCCTGGTATATCCAGTGAGAAGATTTGTTTGGTACGGCTACTGTATTGAAGATCAGATGTTGCAAAGGTACAAATGGTTTCAGGGATGTATGTAGTTTACCTATGTCAATTTACAGAGGTTCGCATGATGATTTGAGTGAGATATGATTGATTTATCATAGACAAGTATTTTGGTTGTTCAGGAAGTGATAGTGTTGCAGTTCTTGGATCGGTATGGATCGGTTACGCAATATTCCTGGTTACTAACCTGGTGGTGAGTTTAGGACATGGATGTGTGTCCTCATCTCGAGTGGTTCATGATTTAGATGCTTGCAAGTTTTTTTTTCTTTAATGACAAAGGTTGTTGATTGGTTTTCCTGATGAACAACGCAGAGATAATTGTGAATTCTGAGACAGTTCTTCTTGTTTTTGTCGTGGAATTTCATGCTGCTTACTAATGTTTATAGAGTGTGTCATATTTGTGTTGGTGGATCACATTTGGTTATGTGATCAGATTTGGTGTTTTTTGTGTAGCATGTTGTTGTTCTTATTGTTCTTGGCCAACTTGACGGTGTAGTCTATTGCGAAGGATTGTGGTGTGATTAAAGGATCTGAAGTGTTTTTGAGGATGTTATTTTTTATCATTGTAATCTCTTAGCTTACATTCAATAGATCACATTGTATATTGAGTTGTAATGAATTAATATTTTCTAATTAGGTCCTTGGTCAACCTAGTAGAAATAAATTGATGTAATGTATAAAAGAATGTAATCATTTGTAATTGCAAAGTGTGTAGTGGATGGTGGTGAGAGTGTTAGGATTAGAAGATAGAAATCTACCTCTTACATGCAAATATAACCAATAATGCAAAGGAATAAAGTACACATAAGTAGAAAAAGAAGACACAAATTTAACGTGGTTCACCCAATCCTGGGCTACGTCCATCAAATAGAGAATCAACATTATTATCCAGTAATTTCAATAGATTACAACCAGTGATTCTCTATAACTCAATTCGGATACAAATGCTACAATACATCTTCACTCTAACAAGCCATAACCCTAACACCATTTTTCTTATAGAAAAACCTTAACCCTAAAACTTGCTTGACAGATCAACCTAGGAAAATTCTTGACGAGTCAACCCAAAAAATGTTTGACAAGTTAACCCCACAAATTGCAGAAAAGTGTATAGTACTTTCCTTATTAGTCACCACAAACCAATAGAGAGTGTGCGAAGAGGTGTGAGTGGAATCTGCAATTGAGGAAAAGATTTTATGTACTTCATTGGAACTGTATTGGCATAAAAAAGATGCTATCAGTCAGTTCATGACTTATGGACTATTGTCCATTATGAATTGTAATCAAAGATTATTGTAAGGCAGTGAGTCTTCCTTTGGGTTAAAGCCCTTAATATATTTGAGAAGTGAGATCTAGGCAGTGTGCCTGAATTCATGTGCATTCTCCTTATAATACTCCTAACAGGGTAAAGTTCTTTTAATAGATTAAATCATCTTGTGGGTTTGATCCCCACCACGGTTTTTCCCTTAATGGGTTTTCCATGTCAAAAATCTTGGTGTTATGTATTGATGATGCATTCATGGTAGGAGTTTCCCCAATGGAGTTGTTCCAAACCATTCAACATGAGTCAACACAACAGAAATCAACAACACAAGATGAATAAGAACTCAATAATGTAGAGGAAACATGCAAAATCCCACATTCGCATTATTACAGAGTCAAATATTTACATCATATTGGCCTGCAACATGCAACCTACATTCTTTCGGCATACATGCATGATTATAACATAAATCCAGGACTAAACCTTAGTGATAACCTTCTAAAGGTTATCCTACTGATATCTAACACTTCCCTTCCATAAAGATCAAATGTCTCAATATATAGAGCCTTCACAACACATATGTCGGCCAAGATCTATTACATTTTCTAAGAATAAGAAAACATAATATAGAGATATAGGTAAGGACCCAAATCATAAGGATCTTGATCCCAAGATTTAGAAATGATGCACGATCCAAGAAATATGTCGGCCAAAGATCTAGGAACATTGTGATATGAGCCACAAGTCTTCATCAATCGAGAATTCCTTTACAAGATTGGAAAACTCAAACTGGCCATTAGAACTTGAAGAACACACAGAATATACCATGAATCCAGAATATATCCTTAGTGAAGTATCTAATTGAGGTGTGAACCCATACATAAGTAAAACATAATGTCCAGAACATACCCCAAGGTTTGCAACAACAAATGATCCAAAACCAAGGAATGCCACTAAAAACATAGAAACTGGAAAACGAGAACAAAACTGAAAGGAAATATTTTTGGGTGATGCAAGATTGCCAACAACCCAAGGATGCTCCTACATCAAACACCCCTAGTGAGAAGAAGATGTTCCATAATAGGAACTTATGAACATCTTATAGGATTCAGGACATAAATCCCATGCTCGTTCTTAATCCAAATATCCTCTTTATCTGCAACTTTCTTTCTCTTCACTTTTTCCCTTTCTTTTGTCAAATTCATCAGCTCACTCTTCTCTACACTTACTTTATCATGCCTCACATAAGTACAAGGTAGTAAATAACTTCTATCACTACCTCTTGTCTTTCACACACCTGATTTACCTCTGCTAAAAGACTTCATCTGATCAACAACCAAATTCTTTTGCTACTTTACTTTATCTTTCATGTTATCTAATACCAACTAGTTCTCAGATCTTCCTCCAAGATCATTCTTCTGATCCTTATCAACCTTTGTATTCTACTTCTCCAAACATTAACTCTTCACAATGCTAAAATTTCTTTCACTTGTCCCCTCTTCCTCCTTCAATGGAACCAAAGTAAACTTCTTCCCATCCTTCTCTATTGTGACCAAGTTACTTCTGTAATCATGGATAGCTTCCCTATCATATTGGCAAGGTCTTCCCAATAGAACATGACAAACACTCATAAATACCACATCACATAATACCTCATCTCTTTAAGGCCCAATTTTGAAGTTTACCAAATATTTTTCTTTCGTCGCCACCATGTGATCATCTTGAAACCAACTTATCCCATAAGGACAAGTATGTTTAAGCCTTTTCAAGCCAAGATTTTGTACCATCTCTTCTAATACCAAATTATCAGTACCACTACTATCCACAATAACCTTACAATATTTACCTCCTAATTTATAGACATTCCTAAAAAAGTCCTCCTTTGTATAGGTTCATCTTCCTTCTTACTCAACATGATTCTCCTAAGCATAAGAGACACTGCCATCTCAGGTTCTTCCATACTCTCCATAAGTGCATCAATATTTTGTTCCTCGTGTTCCACAAGATTTAATTTTGTCCAAGATTTTTATAGATCCCTCAGAAAATTGAAAATATTTATGTACGATGCCACCACATTTGAAACAAGTACCTTTGAAATCTTTGTTACCACCTCTCCTAAGTGTCCTCTAATCAAGTTTCTCTTCAATGGTTTTCTTCTATTTTCCATTTCTAATCACTTTCTTCTCCTTTCCTCTAGGATTACTTGGTCTCCTCTTCAACTTATCTTCTCCCTTCAAATTATACCGATAAGAATCCTCCACTATAGAAATCCTCAACATACTTAGCTCATCCTGAATATTGAACCTCAAGCCATTAATATATCTAGCCACCTTCTCCTTAGATATCTCCCAATGTCTATATTTGATTTTCATCTTGTAAAACTCTTCAGGGTAATCCTTTACACTCATGTCCTTTTGCTTCAACTTTTCAATTTCTTGAAAAATTCCAATTCATACTCTTTAGGAATGAATTTAGCATTCAATATAGAAATCATTACCCTCCAATATATAGTGATCTTCATTCACAATTTTCATGTCTATCATTTTGTAACTCTTTCCACCATAAGGAAGCATGAACCTTCAACTTAGTCTGTGCTAACCTAACCCTCTGTAGATCTCTAATATCCTCAAGCTCAAAGTAATCTTACAACTCACCAATCCAATCTATCAAATCTTCAAGATGCAATGAGCCAGAAAAAGTTCAAACCTCCATTCTATGAATTTTACTTACTTGTGCTATAGCTCTCAAAAGTATTTCCTCTTTTGCAGGAATATTAGTATCTACAATCTCAAGATATTCAGTAGGTTCCTCATATTCCTCCTTAGTCTCAGGATTCCTTCACAATCTAGTCAAGGCTTTTTGGATCTCATTCCTCATCTTATTTCGTAAGTCCTCCATCATTTGTTCTAAATTTCTAGGGTTCATTATTCTTGGTGGAATCTTTCCCAATCCTCAGGTGCAATTGCCTTAGCTTGGTGATCTAGTTACAAGGATTTAGTTTCCTCTTACTCGACAATCTATTGAACACGCTCGCAGTCTTCCTCCTTTTGGTGATCGGTTCACTAATGAGATACCTCAAAAACTCATACAAAGTTCATAACCAGAAATAGATCTCTTCCTAACCACCTTGTGCAAGTATTTAGTTAGTGCGAGCCAAATCTACTCTCTTCCACCCAATGACCATCATACCTAGGGCTTCACAAGATTAGGAACTCAGATCTGCAATCACATGAATGAATCTTGCTCTAATACCACCTAACGTAGTCATGGAAGGAGTTTCCCCAATGAAGATGGTCCAAACCATACATCAACAACAAAAGATCAATAAGAACTCAATAATGTACTAGAAATATGCAAAATCCCACATTCACATTATCAAAGAGTCAAATATTTACATCATATTGCCCTGCAACATGCAGCTTACATTCATTCGGCATACATTCCCAATTACAACATAAATCCATAAGTAAACCCTATTACTAACCTTCCAAAGGTTATCCTACTAAGATCCAATGCTTCCCCTCAACAAAGATTAAATGCCTCAATATATAGAGCCTTCACAACACATATATCGGCCAAGATCTATCACATTTTCCAAGAATAAGAAAACCTAATATAGAGATATAGGTCAGGTTCCAGATCATAAGGATCTCGATGCCAATATGTAGAAATGAAACAAAATCAAAGATAAATGTTGGCCAAATATCCAAGAATATCATGATATGAGCCACAAAGCTTCACCGATCGATAATTTCTTCACGAGATCGAAAAAATCCAATTGACTGTTAGAACTTGAAGAACACATAGACCTGACCATGAATCTAGAATATCTCCTAAGTGAATTATCTGATTGAGGTGTGTACCTAGACATAAGTAAAACATATTTTCCATAACATACCCTGAGGTTTGCAACAACAAATGATCCAAAACCAAGGAATGTGACTAAAAACACAGAAACTGGAAAACATGAACAAAACTGAAAGGAAATATTTTAGGGTGATGCAATATTGCCAACAACCCAAGGATGCTCGGACATCATCTGATTGATGCATTATTTATGTTTATCATTCAGATCTGAGATCAAGGTTAATAAGTTAGATAACGTTTGGATTTTTGGACACAATTGATTCAGCCCCCCTCTTAGTTGTGTGTTTTTCCTTGTTCCTAACAATTAGTATCAAAGCTAAGTCCTCTTTTGGAAGCTTGACCACTTGAGGAGATCCGAGATGACAACCTTTAAGAAGGAGAGTCCAACATTTGAAGGTACTAATTATTCCATATGGAAGGGACTGATGATTACACAATTAAGATGCATTGGAGAATATTATTGGGAAGTCACCAAGAAGTCTTACACCCCTCCTGATATTTCTACTGCGACTCCAGATGAGAAGAAGCAATTTGAGTACAATATGAGAGAAAAATAAGTCTTGTTGAGTTCCTTGTCAGATGCAGAATATACAAATGTCATGGAATTAGAAATGGCACATGAGATATGGACAAAATTAGAGACTTTACATGAAGGATATGCATGTGTGAAGAAAGCCAAGTTGCAAAATTTGAAAGGGAAATATGAAACATTGAAGATGAGAAAAGATGAAAACATAACTTCCTTTGTGCAGAAGGTGACCAAACTTTTTTTGGAATGCAATGTGTTAGTGGAACATTGGATGAAACTAAAATTGTTTCTAAGATACTAAGATCCTTGCATTCTGTTTACAATAAAAAAGTTGTTTATATTGAAGAAATCAGAACCATGGTACCTGTAACAAGAGACACATTGGTTGGTAAGTTATCTTCAATTGAAATGAGAGAATTTGGTGATAATCTTCCTAAATTTGAATCTACAATGCGCATTTAAAGCTACTATTTCTAAGGATAAAAAAATATATGACCTTCGAGAAAGATCATCTAAGTATGTTTGAGATATGATAAGGAATAGGAAGAAATTAAGGAAGAAGAAAGAAATATTGAAGAGTGATGTAGGAGCATCTTAGGATATTGGAAATCTTGCATCAACCAAAAAGATTTCCTTTAGTTTGTTTCCTGTTATGTTCCAGTTAGGCATTTTTTGGTGTTTTAGATAGCAGTCACTTCCATTGGCTCATTATCTTATGCGATCAGATGATTTTGTTCTATAATTCCCTGTGAACCTTTGTCTAGGATCGAATCTTGTTTCATTATTTTTGGGATAAGATATCTTAATCTTGGCCTGGTCCTATTTGGTTCTTCTTATTTCTGGCTAGTGGTTTGGTTTTTCTAGTTACGGTCAATCTGTACTTGTTCTTTTGAGTTGTTGTCACTTTTGTGTGTTCGTGGCTTTGTGTTGAAAATTATCCTATGATTGCACCTCATTTGGTTTCATCGTGCAAGAGTTGTGGAAAATTATTCCTGTGTTTGTCATGTTCTTCATTTCTCTATTGGCCATTATGTTTTCTGAGCAGTTTCCCGATCTCCTGGTTGGTTTTTTTGAGTGCGATCATGCCAGCACATTATTATGTTTGAGGATGATATTTTTATGTGACCACATCTCTTAAATATTTCATTAGAGGTTTTTCTTTAATATTTGGGCCCTGACTTATTTTGGTGTAAAATATTTACTCATTTCTTGGGGAATGTAATCTTTTGAAGGTCAGATTGATGTTGTGATGGCTTTATAATATTATTTACTTGTTCCTAAGGGGCATGATGATATCATAAGATTATTTAGCTTAGATTGGGTAGGATTTGAATGGTTTTGAATATAATTAGGCCTGTATTCTTGGCATGTATGACTGGCATGTGAAACAACATGTTGCAGATTAGTTGTAAATAATTTTTGATGATAATAAAAGGCTAAATATCTTATTCTATTTGTTTTGTCTTGTTTCTTTTTATTGTGTATGTTGGCTGTAAGGGTTGGAAAGATATCCTTGAGGTTTCTCCATCCTTGACTGAATCAAAGAGCTTGAAACCCTAATTGAAAAAAGACTACCTAAGGGAGCTAGTAAGTATCAAGGAAATTTACCTTTGAAATATTTTTCATGCAATAAGATTGGTCATATTGCTTCAAGATGTCAGGATAAAGAGCCTATTGGTGCTCTCATTTTTAGACCACCATCCCACAATAGTTTGTAGAGACATCCACGTATTGTTGTGGGAATCTAGAGTGCCAGAGGGTTGCAAGATCTTGTTTTTCATGTGGAGGGTCTACAGGGAGGTTAAGAATGGTGTTACATTGGTCCAAGAACCTTCTCGCCTTTGTAGACTAGAGTATAAATCATCAGGTTGGACAGTTGTCACTCTGCCCTATTCTAATTAAAGAAATTATTTAAGGCATTTAGCCCACATTGATTGTGTTGGTGAATATTCCTTCATTTTTTTAAGTCCCAGTGCACAAGTATGAAATTGAAAGAAGCCACACACCTTTTGGCAAGCAGATCACGAGCACTCAGTTAGATGGCAGACAACTGGCGGTCAACATAAAGAGTTTTGTGGGCCCATGGTAAGGTTAGGCCACCAGGTGGAGGCTTCTCATGATCTCATGATCCAAGTGACTAGGATTGAGAAAATTCATGGGATCATGATAGTGTGACATGTGGAAAAGCTGGTCGAGTGGATAGATGATGTGGAAAAAATGCCAGCAAACCAAGTGGTGCCACATGGCATAGGCAGCATGGCAGGCAATGGGGCTGAGGTGGATAAGTAGCATCTTCTCATGACCCTGCAAAGAGGGATGACATAGATAGAGAATGATCTTGGGATTGATAGGTTGCGACACATGTCCAGGTTATGGGAATGAAGGAAATAGAGTCGCAGGCCTAGAGGTGATAGGTGTCAAGGCTTTGTGAACCCGTGATCGAGTAGGAGAGAGGAAGTCCATAGAATCATGATGGGGTGACATGTGGTATGAAAGGAAGGAATGAAAATGGATATAGGGCTTAACATGCACCCAAATCTAACAGTCTTCGTAATCCTACGAAGAAAGACTCAAGGAGGATATGGGGTGCATGATTACAAGATCTCGCCACATGTCTTGGGTCAGCAGTAAGATTGGTGGGGTTGGCATAGACAAGGTGATAAATAGGTGGTTTAAAAATCCAATTGGGGCCTTTCGTGTGGTGGTCGTCAGATGGTTGACCGAGATCAAGGTTACCTTTTTTCTTGGTGCCCGAGTATTTTAAAATTTATCGACGATGATCGTTTAAATGAGAGATGAGTTTTAAATCTAAACTATTGGATGTTGTTCCCGCGCTAGGGTGACCGTTAGGAAGGGTTTCATTTGAATTTTGTTTTGTTCCTATGGGTTTCAATTCCATGACACTATGTTTCATGTTGTAGAGAGGTAGATGGATGAGCTTGTTGTCTAGGTCAACATAATTACAATTGGGTGCATTGTGAAGTTCAAATCTTTTGGATGGGTTAGCTCACATTGATGTTTTGAGTTGATGCGTTGGGTTTTCTTCTATGTTGCAGATATTTTGTAACCCTTTTTGGCTTTCTGTCTTTTCTCTCATCAATTTCATGGTGGGTGGCATTTTTCCAAGGTTTGGTGGTTGTGCATTACAGTTTATTTTTGCCCTAAGGTGGTCGAAAGATTGTGCCATCCTAGTGATATAAAAGGGTTTTTAATGACTATTGTAAAGGATAGGGATTTTTAGACCACAATAGTTCTAAGCTCTGGTTATTAGATTAAGACTATCAAAGGTCTTTTTGGTTTTTATTTTGAATGTACAAGTGTTTTGATGGAAATATATGTTCAAGCTCACTTTTAATTCCAAGGTCTTAATGTTAATTGTATTTTTTTCAATTTTGGTATTCATTTAGATTGACATGTTAAGGTATTTTTAATTCATTTATCTGTAAGGAAGATTGTGATGTTGTTCTAGGGTTTCTTTCAAGGAGAGAATTAAAGTCCTTAGAATAATTCTAGTGAATCTTCTAAATTTCTTTAGAAATATGATGATTATACTTACTGTATGAGTGTGGAGTGATATGTAAGGCATATTCATTTCCAAAGGTGGTTTGCAAGTGTATTTGGAAGGTGTTTTTGTTAAGGGTTTTCTGCATTTAGAGTGAATCCATACCCCAGGATACGACTGTTATACACTAAATTTTGTACCCTTTTCAAGCTCTCGTAGTCTTGATAATATAGTATAATATGGGAATCACTTCAAGGTTGCGGGACCCTTTCTAACTGAAGTGAAGCCTCTGGATTCTAGGCCAATTCCTCTTGGATAATCACCTAATTTTCTCTTTTAACATGAAAGTAAACTTGGAAGGGAAACATATAGAAGGAGAACTTAAGGGAAATGACTAAAAAAAAAACTTAATCTACTAGGCGATGCACCGAAGGTAACATGAATTACAATATAATGACCATGAATTAACATGAAATCCATGGACTATGACAAGTACAACTTCCTAGACAGGTTTGCAAAAAATGTTTCATAGAGAGGTCTGGGATGAAACTATTGGAGGAAAGAGAAGATTTCATAGAAATAGATTCAAAGAAGTAGACACAGACTATGACCTGCAAACAGACATCCAATTCAGCAAATAGGTACAAGAATGAGACAAGATAGCTAGGAATGAACAAAATTCACAAAACTAACTTTATCAGATCGCCCACAGTAGTACACAAAGATATAGAAAAGAAAGAAAACTTGAGATAATCCATAAATTTCTTCAATAGTAAATCAATATATCATTCTTTAGAAAGAATCCCAACCATATGAAAACCTGAGGGTAGGAAAAATTCCATAGAAAGTCTTGCATAAGCTTGGAAAACTGAGAATTATAGACTATGAAAATTTGGAGGACAGAAAAAATGTCTCAGAAAACTCTTTCATATCCCAAAAAAACTAACTAGAAAATAACCAAAAAGAATTTATATACAACCTCCCCTAGCACGCAGGCTCAGGAATCAATCTGATTCTCAGAAATTAGGGTTACAATAGATTTCACATAAACAATACAGAAACCCTAAGATTGTCAATTCTTCTCATCAATGCATCGAGAAATATCCCAGACGATTAGACATGTCTTTGAAAATATCCCACTTTTCCACAAATGTGATCAGAGAAGTCATCTCGACTCACCTTCTTTGTCTTAACCTTGAAAGACCATGCCACCACCATGAACTCTAAGAATCAAATATTTTTTTGAATATTTAAACTCAAACGGTCATAGGTGGCACAAAATGTTTGTATCAATGACCCAAATTTGAATCTTCAATAACTTTAAAACACGACCGTTGATCCATATCTCAAACTATGGATCTGTATTTATCTTGGTCAGCCATGGACATGTGTCAGCACCATGTAATGGCTTATATGATAGATCATGCACATCTTTCCTTTAATCCATAATGTCAACCGTTGGATTAGAAACAACTTGCTCGGTCTTTATCCTGCCTCTGTTTGAAGTTTCAACCTATGGGAGTGAACGACAAAGCCTTAGTCGCATACTCACAACACTTTTTCCCTTTCATCTTTTATCCTCGTGAGTGAGAGATGAAATGAAATTCCTTGTTCGCTGAGTCGCTGAACCTTTTGGTTTTGGTCTTTAACCTATGCGAGTGAGAGACAACATAAAAATCCCTTCGGTCACGCGGTCGCAGTGCTTTTCTTGTTAATAGCTAAACATGAACAAGTGAGCGATGGAGCTCAACTCCTTCGGTCACACACTCACAAGTTCGAAGACTAGGAATGAAAAATCATGGAGAGTGAGTGAAAACATATAATTTCCTTTGATTGCACACTCGCGAAACTTCAGATGTTAAGTGATTTGGCTCAACGAGTGAGCGACGAGCACAAAAATCCTTTGGACCGCACACTCGCGAACTAGAAGGCTTGAAGTGAAAATTCATTGTGAGCGAGAAATGACATTTCATTCCTACAATAAAGACCTCACCGTACACTCGCATAACAAAAATATGCTAAGTGAATAGCTTAGCAAGTGAGCGACGAGCAGAAGATTTTCTTTGATCGCATACTTGTGAGCTGGAAGGTAACATTATGAAAATAGTTGTGATTGCGCGACCACATGATAATCTGTTTACCCGCCAACTCGTAGAGAAAAAAGACTTCATAATAAAAACAACATGGCTGCATGACTGCATGACTTGCTCAAGTTTGAATTCAGTGCTACTGCACGACTAAACAAAGTGACCGCTGGACAACTTAAAACTACATGTAGAACATGAAACTTAAGTGGCAAAAGGTAATGAAAGAACATAACGACCACCAAGGAATCTAGGGTTTTAAGGAATTTTCAAGGGTTTCTTTGCACTTAGGTCTTTTGTCATGAACAAGGATAAAACAGAGACCTATAAATATTATAGAGAGAAAGATAAGAGCATGCAGAACATATAAACATGCAAGCTAGGTTCTACCCTTGTGGGAGCCACATTTTCTCCACTTATAGCCAAATTTGATAGGATGGAAAAAATTGGATAACATGGACACTAGTATTTTTTGATTGGAGTGTGTGGTTCTCATCATTCACGAACATCTTGTTAGATCTTGAATTATTATGTGTTAATTTAGTTTATTGTAGAGCATGTGTTTTGTAAGAAATCCACTATGAATCTACTTAGTTGTAACCTTGTATGAATCTTTGAAAGAATATGATAGGTATGTTAGGAATAAAAGTCCACCAACACAACTAAGATGGGGGTGAATTAGTTGTGAGATAGATTATTAAACATTAAACTTATAAACCAAAACTTCACATCAAATGATAACACAGTAAATACCATCACAGCAACACAATCCTTTGTTGTCGACGAAACCCTATCAAAGGTAAAACCCCAGTGGGAATTAGCACCCACAAATGATGTATTGAGAGTATAGTATCCCTATTAAAATATTTAGCCATGTTAGGAGCTTATTACAATGTTACAGTACACGGTCCCTGTTAAAGGACATACCTTGTTAGGAGTCAAGAGTAACAATGAGCTCACTGCCCAGGCACACTGCCTAAAGAAGGTTAAAGCCACCCTCAAGGATTTACAATCTTAACAAGTATATATAGAAAATATACAATCCAATGAACTATCTGATAGAAGTTGTCTTTTCTTGGTGAGTTCCAATGAAGTACAATGAAAATATCCTCTATTCCACATCCAACAGTCGATCAAGCTTCACAACTTCCACACTTCTATGTCTCTATCAATCACCTTATCTTAATACACACACATATATATTTTCAAAAGAAAAGATCTCTCATATATGTTGGAATAGTCCCAAAGGATAACTGAGAGGGGGGGTGAATCAGTTATCAACTACTTTAATTATTTTCTTTACTTAGATATCAATTAACATAAAGCAAATGCACATTCAGATAACACAATAGAGAATACAAAAATATTGGTTATGGGGAAACCAAATAGGTAAAAACCCTGGTGGGAATTAGCACCCACAAAGAATTGTACTTCAGTATAATTATCCCTGTTAGGAGATCTTGCAACCCTATTAAGAGTTGTTATTTGCAATGCAATAAGTACATAGACTTGGTTAAAGGGCGGACCCTGTTAGGAGTCTTTTACAAGTAACCCTGTTAGGGGTGAGGACTCACTGTCCAAAAGCTCACTGCTAAACTGATGAAGGTTGCAACCTTCAGTAGAACATATATACACTATATCTAATATATGAACTGTTTGAGTAGATCTTTTGTCTTGATGAGTTCCAATGAATTGTAATCTTCTTCTGTTTCTTCACATAGTTCTTCAACTTATTCGGTCTGACTTTTTTCTCTCTTCTGTGTATTATTTTTCACTTCATTTTCACACTTAGAAAACACAATTGAACTTCTATATGTATATTCACCAAGGATAAGGTCACGACGGTATTTGGGAACACTTCATCAACTTCTTTGTCGGCTTAACTAACCACACACTCAAAATTAGAACTGCACAAATCAAATTGAATAGACGCAATGATACACAAAGTCAGCTTTACCAATTTTACTCCAATATCATGATTCTATTAAAACACACTTGGCACCTTTGTATAATCATCACTAACTCATAATGAAACATTAATACAAACACGCATATCCTGAAGATAGGTGCAACTCAAGAAACATTGTATTTATGTTGGCTCTTGACAGATAATCTTCAGACGCTATAATTGTGATAACTAATTAACATAACTCAACTGAAACTTCATATCTAACTCAGCGTGAATTCACATAGCATCTAGAACATGTATACACCATGAAAATAAACACGCATAGCTTGAGAACATCTGTACTAATAATTTCATATAGAACACTATTGTGTATTATATGTTGTCATTAATGACAAACATATGATCAATTATTTGCATAGAAGAAAATCTCCAACAATCTCCCCCTTTCACATTGATGGCAACATATGATATCATCATCTCAAAGTGTCTTCCTTGTTTTTACAATCTTCTCAATATCCTTATCAAAAGTTCCTCTTCACTTCTGTTGTTCTTCTAACTGTATACTCCCCCAGAGTATATGCTCCCCCTTACTAATACTCCCCCTTTGACATCAATGACAAAGGGTGTTAAACACCAGTAGGCACAGGTACTACTCTAGAAGTAGAGTAGTCAATCATTCATTAGTCACCAAGGACTGATGCTCTTAATACAAATTCTAATCAGACTTAGGAAAGGGAATTACTCCCAGCGTCTCTCTGAGATACTCAAAAGTATCTTTTGATAATGGTTTTGTAAAAATATCTGCTAATTGTTCTTTAGTGCTCACATAATCCAACTTTACTTCTCTATCTGCAAATTTTTCTCTTAGAAAATGGTATTTGATCTCAATGTGTTTTGTCTTTGCGTGCATCACAGGTTTCTTTGACATATTGATAGTACTAGGGTTGTCACAATGAATAACAATAGGATAATCAGTCTGAATACCAAAGTCTTTAATCATCTGTTTGATCCAAACCATTGTTGAACAATTCAATGTTGCTGCAACATACCTAGCTTCTACTGTTGACTAAGAGATACAATTCTATTTTTTACTTGGCCAACTGACCAATCTGTTTCCAACAAATATTTCTCCTCCTAATGTACTCTTTATGTAATCAACACAACCTACCCAATCAACATCAGTATACACATGAAGTTGTATATTCTCTAAGTTAGGATACCATAAACCATAGTCTATAGTTCCTTTTAAATATCTGAATATTCTTTTTATTTCAATTAGGTGATTTTGTTTAGGTTCAGCTGCAAATCTTCAAATAATGCCAACTGCATTAGAAATATCAGGTCTAGACTGAGTAAGATATATGAGTTTTCCAATCATAGAATTGTATAGAGTCTTATCAACTGCTATGGAATCATCATCTTTAGAAAGATTTCTTCCTGTTATCATGGGGGTGCTTACTAGTTTTCAATCTTCCATTTTGAAAGTCTTCAATATCTCCTTCACATACTTAGATTGATTTATGAATATGCCTTTGTCTGTTTGTATTACATTCAATCCAAGAAAATATTTGATAGGTCCAATCATTCTCATTTCAAACTCAATTTTCATTTCTTTAGTGAATTCTGCACTAAGTTTGTCATTACCTCCAAAGATAATGTCATCAACAAAAATAGCAATGAGTAGTAATCCTTCATCTGTCTCTCTTATGAATAAATTACAGTCTGATCTCCTTTTCTAAATCCTATCTTTGTTAAGTAACCATCAAGTCTCTCATACCAAGCTCTTGGGGCCTGTTTAAGTCTATAAAGTGCTTTCTTTAGTCTGCATACCATGTCTGGTTTGTCTAAAATTTTGAATCCTTCAAGCTGCTCTATGTAGACTTCTTCCTTCAGGTCACCATTCAAAAAAGCTAACTTGACATCCATTTGATATACTTTAAAGTTCTTGAATGATGCATAGGCCAAAAACAACTTGATAGCTTCCAGTCTGCTCATAGGGGCAAATGTATCAGTGTAGTCTATTCCTTCCCTCTACGTATATCCTTTACATACTAATCTTGCTTTGTTCCTTACCACTGTGCCTTGTTCATTCATTTTGTTCCTAAATATCTACTTTGTTCCAATCATGTTCTTGTCATGAGGTCTAGGGACCAGTTCCCATGTTTCATTCTTGATTATTTGATCTATTTCTTCTTGCATAGCACTTTTCCAATTTGAATCTTTGCACGCATCTTCAACACTTACGGGTTCAATCTGTGAAAGTAAGCATACCTCTTCATCAACGGTTGAACCTTTTGCTCTAGATCTTGTCAAGAATTTAGCGCTTTGATCTCCAATGATATCTTCCTTAGAGTGGTATTTGGATGTGTATTTTGAGTTCTTAGGAGTGATACTTTCATCTATAATCTATGATTCTTCTTCACTTGGTTCGGGATTGTTACATGAAACATCAATATAGTCAAACATTTCTTTAATAACTGTGTCCATATTGATGGATCTGGGCTCATCTTCAATCATGGGAGCATAGTCATAATATATTTTTTGAATCATAAAATTCTCATCAATCTTCACATGAGTACTTTCAATGATCTTCTTTAATCTTAGATTAAAACATCTATAGGCTTTGCTTTTAGTAGAGTAACCAAGAAAAATACCTTCATTGCTTCTAGTATCAAACTTTCCAATGCTATCATCTCTCTTGATGTAGCACTTGCTTCCAAAGATTTTTAAGTATTTTATAGTAGGTACATTACCAAACCAAAGTTCATAGGGTGTTTTGTCTGCACCTGGCCTTAATTGTATTCTATTGATAGTATAGACTGTTGTATTGACCGCATCTCTCCAATAGGTATGGGCAACCTTTCCTTCAATCATGATAGTGCGTGCCGTGTCAAGTATTATTATGTTCCTTCTTTCTGCAATCCCATTCTACTAAGGGGTTCTAGGTGCACTTAATTGTCTCTTGATTCCATGTTCTTTACAGTAATTATAAAACTAGTCAGAGGTGAATTCTCCTCCTCTATCAGATCTCAGACATTTTATCTTTAATCTAGACTCATTCTCAACCTTAGCTTTGAACACTTTGAATTTCTCAAAATCTTCATATTTGTCTTTTAGGAACACAACCCACATCATCCTTGAGAAATCATCAAAAAAAAAAATGAAATACCTTTCTCCGTAGTATGATCTTGTTTGAGCAGGTCCACATAGGTCTGTATGTATCAGATCTAATTTGTTTTCAGCAGAGTCTTTTTTGCTCCTGAATGAGGTCCTCACATGATTCCCCATCACACATTCCTTGCACATGGTGTCAAATGGTCTTAAAATAATTGGAAGGTCTCTTACTACCTTTACATTACTTATCTTGACTATGTTGTCAAAATTGATTTGACAAAGTCTATTGTGCCATAGCCAGCTGTCATCCACTTTTGCAATAAAACAACTTAATTCTGAATTGAGCTGAAAGACATTATCTTTGGTCTTTGAGCCTGATGCAATAATTTCTCCTTTGTTGTTAATGATGCACTGGTTGTTTTTGAATTCCAACTGATATCCTTTATCAAGCAACTCTCCAACACTTAGTAAGTTATGATGTAAACCATCAACATAAACAACATCATCTGTCTTATTCTTTCCAATATCTAAGGTGATAGAACCTCTACCTATGATAGGTTTGGGAGTGTTATCTCCAAATATAACCATGCCACCTTTGTATTTGTCCAAATGTAAAAATCTATCTTTTTCTCCTATCATGTGGTGTGAACATCCGCTGTCAATGATCCAGTTAGTTCTAATGTCAGCTTTTGAAACTAATGCTAACTCTTCTACTTTTTCTTCATCTTTTTTGTCCATTTCTTCAAGCATCTTCTCAATGTCTTTAGTGGCAAAAAACCCAATTTCATCTTCTCCTGAATCATCATTGGTTACACCATCTTCAGCATGATAACATTCCTTAGTGTACTTGGGCTTGTAATCTAATATGAACTTCTTGACTCTTGTAGGACACTTGGATGCAAAGTGACCAACTTTGTTGCATGAAAAACATTTGAATGGTAGATGCCCTTCATATTTTACTCTACCTTTCCTTTCTTTATTGGCAATCATAGCAATGATTTCTTCTAGGTTTGTATCCACTTCTTCATTATTACTAGAGCTTCTAAAAGATTTCTTGATGTGGACTGAGGCTTTGAAAGTTGTCTCACTTTTGGGTTTTGTCTTCAATCTTGATATCTCAAATGCAGATATTTTGCTAATCAAAGTCTCTCTCTTGAAGTATTTTGAAAATTGCATAGTCTCATCCAAGATATTGATCTTTCTCTCATAGTCTGCTGTCAATGTGGTCATTATTTTTTCCATTATATCATCCTCTGAGATTTCTCCACCATTGTTCCTGATACCTGATACTGTTAGAGAATATAGTTTTCCTCACTTATTAATTATATCATGTTGATATTAATTATTAAGTTAGTCATACTCTATTTTTCACTTAAGCTTTCTCTTAGGTTAGCCTTTTCCTTTTTTAGGGTTTCATTCACCTTTAAGGTTGAATGCTTGTAATTGTTTTTGGATACTCATGGAATACATTTGAGCTCTCACTTTTTTGAGCACAGAAGGGTTTCAAATTTTTTCGTCTTTTGCTTCATTCTTTGTAACAAGTATTTTGCATGCAGATTGGTCTTGGAATTCAAAGCTGTATTTCTTAGTTTCTACATGGTATCAAAACCACCATGTCGCTGCCTAGTTTGAAGTTTTCTTGAAGCCACGATTCGAAGACGACAGCCACAGCTTCTCTGGGGTTCTTTCTGTCACTTTGAAGGAGGCGCTATTTTTTGGAGCCATTTGAGAAAAAATAGACTCCACCATTGTGTTTAGAAGGCCTGAGAGAGTCAAAATACCTATAAGGTTTGACCATTTTGGTCACAGTGACCTCAGGCAAAAATTTTAGCCTCCAAGGCCGTACGGGCATGTTTTTCAAAAAAAAAAATAAAAAAAATAAAAAAACAAAGGTTTTTTAATAATCTTTGGGGCTGCCAGAGTGCGCCACCAATGCACCACCCCAGCGCCACCCCGCAGACTCCCTGACCTGGCTCAGCCAGGCCTGCGCCACCCACCGGCCGCCCACCGGCCGCCTGACTCCAGCGGAGCAGCTCCCCCAGTGGCAGAGCCACCAGTAGCTGCACTGCCACTCGGGAGTGGCCAACCACCGATGACTGCCACTAGTCTGCAGCCAACCCACCACTGGCCCGCCACCACAGCCTGCAGGTGAAGGTAGTGATGTCACCCTGACGTTAGCCCTCCTGAAAAAAAAATTTCTGGCGAAATTTTAAATTTTCTGACAGTTTTTTATATTTTTTGGCGAGTGGAAAAATTTTCCGACGACCCATCCGATGGCCATCAAATTTTACCTCAGATACTGTGACAGTCATTTGGGCATCAAATTTTTTCCAGTGACTGTGTTTTTCCAGCGAATTGTTTTTCGAAGGGGCACTTGGTTTTTTGGCCGTAACTTGAGCATACGGTGTCCATTTTTGAAAAACAAAATATCGCTGGAAAGGTGTTTCTGAGATAGACGTGCTAATGCTAGTATTGATCACTAGTTCCACCATTTTCACTCCTATTTTTTGCATCAAAGTTTAGGCTTTGTTTTCCTCCTTCTCTGCATTTGGACCTCAGGTTTTTCTCTTGTTTTTTGTGTTTTTTGCTTCATTTTGTGGTGTACGGGAGTTAGTTTGATAGTTTGTGGGGGGGGTGCATATCTCTTTCTACATTTTCAATTCAGAGAGACCCTTCTACTTCTGTCTTATTCTCTCAATGTCGAACACATCCATTGTCATTCTGAATCCACATAACTACCACACATGGAAGCCACAAATGACCAGACTCCTCATGTCATGAGGTTTATGGTCCTGCCTGGATGCAATTCAGCCAATTCTATAGAGGCCTTATGAGGCTCTTATGCACAGAAATAGGATGGATGAGGCAATGGGCCTCATTTCCATGAATATTTCATATGGGTTGTTGTTCCACCTGGATGGTCTGACCACACCCAGGGATATGTGGGACAAGTTTTCCACCTTGTTTGGCACAATGAATTAGTTCAGGGTTCTCCAGATAGATGCGGAGTTCACCTCCTTGGTACCTAAATTATTCACCAACATTGAGGACTTCCTGATGAAGTTCAAGTCTCTTTGATCTATTTTACAGGTTGCTGGAAAGACGAAGTCAGATGATGAGTGTATCTTTCTGATACTCTCAAAGCTTCGTGGCCCTTATCAGATTTTCACTTCTACCTTCTACTCCACTATGGATGCACTAGGTGCACATCATGTTCTACCCTCTTTTGAGACCTTTTGTGATAGGTTAACTCATGAGAAATCCAAGCTCAGTCAGATGGATTTTCTTACAGGTTCACAGTCACAGGCATTGCTTGCCAAGTCATCTTAGGATACACAGAAGCCGAAGCCAAAGCAGATATCCGATTCCTCTTCTCAACACTCTTCTGGCCCACCATCTTCTTCTAAGAAGGAGAAACAAAAGACTCAGAACCCTACATGTTCCTATTGTCAGAAGGGGCCCCATGATGAGTCACAATGTTTTCAGAAGAGATTTGATGGCTATCAGAAACAGATTGCAGATTTGCAAGCTCTCCTTCAGAAGAGCACTATTTCCTCTCCATCATCTTCCACCTCACAGGGGTCTACTTTTTAGTCTTCTACCTCATCTTTGACATCTGGATAGGATTTTGGACAAGGTCATGCATTATGGGCTTCTGTTTCATTCCCTTCCCAGGTCCCTTGGATACTGGATTCTGGTGCTTCTCACCATATGGAATCTTCTCTGGAGATCTTCTCTTCTATTGAGCTTCTCCCATTCCCCACATTCTCATGGGGAATAACACTATTATGCCCGTGTGTAGGAAAGGCTCTGTACGCATTCAGGATGGCACATTCAATGATGTATTGTATGTTCCATCTCTATCTGCAAACCTTCTCTCTATTTACTAGATTACACATAGTGGATCAAGGAAGACAGTTGAGTTCACACCAGATTCAGTCTTCTTTCAGAATAGTGTGACAGGTGGCATTGTTTCTATATGGATAGTTGATCATTCCACCTGTCTCTACACCTTCACACATTTTGGTCCACCATCTCCATTATCGGAGCTCAGCTCTCCTCTTCCACAAGAGCATCATGTGGTGCAGTCAGGTCACTTGAACCTCTATGTTGTTCCTGAGACCACTATTGTGACTGCCACACCACATCTTGTTGAAGTTTCTTCTCTTCAGCAAGACTCTTTCTCAGCACTGCAAGACCCTCTAGCTCCATTCATTGAGCCACCAGGTGTAGTTGTTGAGGATTCTACAGAGGACACTCATCTCCTCACTCATGATAGTGTCAGTGCACCTATCATACCACTTGCATTGGGGATTCCATTTTAGGATCCTCATGTCTACTGCTTTGAGCATCAGCTCAACCTTCCAGTGCCACCTCTTCTTTCAAGATTACCTCTTCAGTACTCACTGTATTTCACTCCTTTGCATTGGAGTCACAGTGGTTTGTTCATTGACCCATGGGTTCTTTTATTCTGGGGGGGCTTTGGATCCTTGAACCTCTCTCATGGGGGAGTTGGTAGCACACATTGTACTTATGGCTTTGAGAGAGTCTCTTGAAGTCATTTTTTGTCTTTTTCTTGCTTTTATATCTCTTTTTGGAGAGGATTTTTTCCCACTGGGTTTTCTCCTTTATCTCCGATTCACAAAGATTTCCTTGTATTGGGTACCTGATCAGGCCTTGTTGCCAGGACCCATTTCTTGCTTTCATAGCTGTGCTAGGTTAGCTTACCTCCTGAGCTTCGCTTAAGGGGGGGTGTTAGAGTATATAGTTTTCCTCACTTATTAATTAGATCATGTTGATATTAATTATTAAGTTAGTCGTACTCTATTTTTCACTTAAGCTTTCTCTTAGGTTAGCCTTTTCCTTTTTTAGGGTTTCATTCACCTTTAAGGTTGAATGCTTGTAATTGTTTTTGGATACTCTTGAAATACATTTGAGCTCTCACTTTTTTGAGCACAGAAGGGTTTCATCTTTTTCTGTCTTTTGCTTCATTCTTTGTAACAGGTATTTTGCATGCAGATTGGTCTTGGAAGTCAAAGCTGTATCTCTCAGTTTCTACAGATACTGCTTCATTAATTCTCTGATTGTAGGCTCTGATGTTTTCTTCGTGTAGAATTTCTAAGTTGTTGTATCTTTTCTTCCATGTCTTTCTGCGTGCATTCTTTGCTTGCATGTCTCCTTCAAACATATCTTCTAAGTATTTCCAAATAGAGTATGCTTTATCTGCCTTTTTGATCTCAGAAAATTCACTGTCGGATAGGGCACTGATTAGGGCTTCTTTGGCGATTGCATTTTGAGTGAACTCTTCCTTTTGTTTGATTGTAGAGTCTTCTTTTGCAAGTTCTTTCAAGGTTGGAACTTTAATTTCTTGAGTGGTAATCTCATAGATCTCAAATCTAACGCACTGAAGATGTGTTATCATTTTGTCCTTCTAGTCAAGATAGTTTTCTCCATCGAACTTAGGACTCTCTTTCCTGAAGTATGCCATCTGATCTACCTTAAACTGTTATGATTTCTCTCCAAGGCACTTGGATTTGATACCAATTGTTGGAATATTCACAAAGGATGACTGAGAGGGGGGGGGAGTGATTCAGTTATCACCTACTTTAATTATTTTCTTTACTCAGATATCAATTAACATAAAGCAAATGCAAATTTAGATAACACAATAGAGAACACAACAATATTGGTTACGAGGAAACCAAATAGGTAAAAATCCTAGTGGGAATTAGCACCCACAAATAATTGTACTTCAGTATAATTATCCCTATTAGGAGATCTTGCAACCCTGTTAAGAGTTGTTTTTTACAATGCAATAAGTATAGAGACCTGATTAAAGGTCGGACCCTGTTAGGAGTCTTTTATAGGTAACCCTATTAGGGGTGAGGACTCACTATCCAAAAGCTCACTGCTAAAATGATGAAGGCTGCAACCTTCAGTAGAATAGATATACACTATATCTGATAGATGAACTATTTGAGTAGACATGTTGTCTTTATCAATACCAATGAATTGTAATCTTCTTCTATTTCTTCACATAGTTCTTCAACTTATTCTATCGAACTTTATGCTCTTGTCTGTCTATTATTTTTCACTTCATTTTCACACTTAGCGAACATAATTGAACTGCTATATGTATCTTCACCAAGGATAAGGTCACAGAGGTATCTGGGAATACTTCATCAACTTCTTTGTCAGCTTAGCTAACCACACACTCAAAGTTAGAACCGTGCAACTCGAACTGAATAGACACAACGCTTCACAAAGTCGGCTTTACCAATTTTACTCCAATATCATGATTATATTAAAACATTCTTGGTGCCTTTGTATAATCATCACTAACTCATAATGAAACATTAATACAAAAAAACATATCCTGAAGATAGGCGCAACTCAAGAAACGCTGTATTTACGTCAGCTCTTGACAGATAATCTTTAGACGCTATAACTTCCATAACTGATTAACATAACTCAAATGAAACTTTATATCTGACTTGGTGTGAATGCACATAGCATCTAGAACATATATAAACCATGGAAATAAACATGCATAGCTCTAGAACATATGTACTGATAATTTCATATAGAACATTGTTGTGTATTATATGTTGTCATCAATGACAAATATACAATCAATTATTTGCACAGAAGCAAATCTCCAGCAATATATACCTTATTACAATAATTGATTAGGTTGGCCAATTAAGATATCCTAATATACAAATAAATATTTAACCCCTTGCTAAGATACACATGGTACCTATAACAAGTATACATCAATTACAATACATCAGATATAATCCAAGATTCGTAATCCATGCTCGCATTCTGCAATACACGCTACTTCTTTGAAGTCGGCTCCAAATAGGTCTCCTCTAGAATACATGCCACAAATAAATTCATGAATAATCATATGACTTGCAACCCAAAAAAACATTCTTGAACATATCTTCTGTCATCTCTTAAGCTTGCATAACCTGAATCATCATCGCCTGTAAGATATACTCAAAACACAGAGACTAGCTTTGTCAATCATCACTGTCATAGTCCAAAAACCAGTCTTCACAAAAAAATCTATAAGTCATCCAATATGCAACATTCAGCAAAGATAACTTAGAAATAAGATCATCATACATCCTTCTACATATCCCCATCTTGATTCATCCATACAGTATCTATACACTTCTGTTAGTCATCATAACCAGTCTGTACTTCCTTCACAGAAACATATGTTGACATCAGTGACAAAAAATGAATGCCAAAAAAATTAGTAGTAGCCAATTACAACATCATCTAACAATCTCCCCCTTTGGCATTGATGGTAACATATGGGAATATCCATCAACCCAAAAAGTGCTAACTCTCAATACAATCTTCTCAAGATCCTCAACATAATTCTCCCTAAAATAGTAGGGATTTTCACATAGAATCTCTCCCCCTTTGACAATAATGGAAAAGGGTGCCATAAATCTTCATCAGACTTCTACAAGGTGTATCTTTTCAAATCTTCATGTCTAACAACCAAGTGCAAAAATTACCCAAATATGTTCTATAGTGTTCATGCGATCACTCCCCCTGAGGAGTATATCCATACATCAAGTCTAGAAAATGATATAGCTCTGAAAGCCACTGGACTGATGCATTCCTACATCAATTAATTACCATAAGGAGGAGCTCTCACCCCAATAATGCTTCTGAGATACTCAAAAGAATCTTTTGGCAAAGGTTTTGTAAATATATCTATTGTTTATTCCTTCATGCTAACATACTCCAATCTGATCTCCTTCTCTGCTACCTTGTCTCTCAAGAATGATACTTAATAGAAATATGTTTAGTCTTTGAATGTATTACATGATTCTTTGACATATTCACTGTGCTAGTGTTATCACAATGAATAACCACTGGCTCTTCAAAAATTATTCCAATGTCCTTCAACATTTATTTCATCCAAACAACTTGTGTATAATTTATAGCAGGAACAACATACTCATATTAAGTAGTAGACTGAGCTATACAATCCTTCTTCTTACTTAACCAGGAAACTAGCCTTTTTCCAAGGAAAAATGCTCCCTCACTTGTACTGTTTCTATCATCCACACTACCTACCCAATCAACATCAATATGAGCATGTAAAATAAAGTCATCAGATTTTTCATTCCATAATCCATTCTCTATTGTTCCTTTCAGGTATCTAAAAATTATTTTCACAACAACAAGGTATGTCTCTTTAGGATCTGCTTGATAGCTTGCCAAAATTCCAACTGCATTGGAAATAGCTAGTCTGGTGCGAGTTAGATATTGTAGACCAAGTAAAAAAGTAGAAGATTAAGGAACATAAGTTTAGAATAGTTTGTGCCGAGTAATGCCGAGTGATGTGAGTGTCGACCAAGCACCAGTATATGCCGAGAAAATGTTAGTGTTGACCGAGCATCAGTATATGTTGAGTGTCAGAGAATTACCGAGTTACACAGAGATGACAGAGCGACAGTGCACAATATTGACCGAGTGTCAGTATTATGACAGTTTGAAAAATATTTGAGATCCCAACCAGTATAGTTAATTTTCTTGGGATATGTGAAGCATATTTAAGATAAGGATGATTTTTGTGGAGAATTAAATGAGCATTTAATTTATGTTTAGCCATTTTATGTATGGATTCAATGAATTTTGGGATGTATTCTATAATGTAGATGGAAACAAAATGATGGAAGGATTTGTTGGATCTGACCTAAACCTAAGATCTACGGTGATGATTAAGCAGAAATAGATAAAGCTTCTTGATCAGAGAGGTATAAGATTAACCTAATTACAGGTTATGAAAGAGAGTGGTATGTGGTTAATTCAGTTGATTGGCTAATCTAAGCAGAAGGAAGAGAAGGTTGAAGAGGGGAGTACAGGACTGCAGAGTGGTGATTGCTTGAAGGATTTCCAAGTAGATCAGAGATCAAAGGCATAGATCAGAGATGGAGATGACAATGAAGGCCATTTAGTGAATTAGAATTTGAGCTATAATTGGATATGTATTTGCAAAGTGAGTTGTATTTTTTAGATCATAATTTTCTGTTACTTTCTGACCATTGTATCAGTTGCAAAATCCTTTTAAACAAGGTTGACCTAACAGTCATGTTGTAAAATCCTTTAATCAAGGTGACATTATAATGGAATGATCTAATACCTCTATCAAGGCCCAATTTTAATAGGGTGATTAAATCCTTTAACTAGGTCACATTTAACAGTGTGTATTATAACATTTAACCGAGTTGGCTTTTCACAGAGTCACTTCAGAAGAGTAAAAAATTGGTAGCATGTTAATGGTGGTTTTTTCCCATATTGGGTTTCCATGTTAAATCCCGGTGTCATATTTGTGTGAATGTTATTTAATGTGTTATACTATTAAGAGTTTTATATTCTATAAGTTGATTACAATAGGACAATAAACTACAAATTTATATTGTTGATCATATACTATAAAGACCGAGTGGATCTGAGTGTTTGAAAGTTTAATTGGTACATCTGGACCTTGGATAACTAATTCACCCCCCTCTCACTTATTCAAAATAATTATAATAGTTATAATACCATAGTATAGGTTATCCACAATCCCAATCCATCTTAGCATATATGGATTCCATATCATACTCCCTTAATCATCGCGACTGTTCTTCTTCCCTTTGTAACACCCCAAAATTGGCATCTTGCAACCTCAACCAATTTTGTTGCATTTGTCATTCTTCTAAATCATCAAAGTCCTATTGTACTAGGAAAATCTGAGTTTTACATTGACTCTACTCGACCTAAGTGTCAAATGTAGAAAATCCTAAATCTGTATTAATCATACATCATATTTAATTCCTAAATATCTATTTGGCTAAACAAACCCTATGATTGAATTAATTTAATTAATAAAGTCCTAGCACTTTAATTAAATTAAATTCACCCTCTTTAGCTGAGACACATGAAAAGGAATTAAATAATATTTAATTATTAAATAAATATCCTTATTTTCAATAATTGAATTTAATATTCAGATAATTGAGAAAAAGCAATTATGAAGTCATATTTATTTAATTAATTGGATATTCTCTCAAAAATCTCTCTTCTATTCAGAAATAGAAACTTTGAATTAATTGTGCTTTAAAGAGAAATAAAACAATTAAATTCAAATAAAACAATATTAAAT
>MU227613.1:2082527-2098055 GCA_018584345.1 Thuja plicata | reverse complement strand
CTTGTTATGCATGCAACAAACATGGTCATTTGGCAAGAGATTGCAAAAAGGTAAGACCCTTCAATGGTTATTATTTCTCTTGTAATAAATTTGGTCATAGGGCTATACATTGTAGAACTCAGTCACAACAAAATCAAAGAAGAATGATTCAAAACAATTAGAGAAATCAACCTCAAAGGAATTTGCAGAACACTAAATGTCAGATATGTAACTACAATGGACACACAACAAAGCAATGTGGCATGATGAACACAAGCATTAGACCTCCTATTATTTGTCACACATTTGGAAAGGTAGGACATATCTCAAAGTTTTGTAAATCCAAAACTCAGAAGCAAGATGAACCTAAGAAATCACTATTTGAAGAGAAAGGAGAAGTTAAGTTTGTTCAAGCAAATGAAGATTCAAGCAAAATTTGGGTTGAAGTAAAGAAGGACAATGATGTTGACAAAGTAGTTAATGCATCCACAATGGATGTACCCTCTACTTCTTCCTGAATAGACCTTCTTGGTCTTAGGGGGAGCTATTCTAGCTCAGAACCCCTGCGCGGTTGGTATAATCACCTCTGAGTATGTGCCTATGAAATCATGGTTACAAGAACATTATATTGCTATGTGCATTCATGCATTGTCTAAAATGCATCAGGATCAAAGTTTCAAAATCACTGGTTAATTTGCGTATGATTGCAAAAATTAAATGTGGTAGATTGTGTAAAAAGAAAGAAAGTATTTTATCATCTTCACACTTTTATTCGAAGAGCACATAATTTGGAGAGAATTGGAGCACTAGACATCAAGGCATAACAGATTTGGTAGTTGACCGAATGGATAAGAAGTTTGAAATGGAACCCCAACAGTCGTGCCATTTCAAAATTTTGTGAAACCATACTTAAGCTAATTCCAAGTAAGTATGGCAACTCCAGTTGTGTTTGATATAGTAGAGAGGAAAAGGTTTGTTTTTAAGAGGCATCCATTCAAATCCATATTGGATGATGTGGAAGGGGCTTTCTCCAAAACCTTGCTAGGCGTTGTTCACATGGAAGATATCCGTGTGTACATATACTGTAAGAAGGAAACTATAGGAGATGTTAAAATAGCTACTCATATGGCATCCATGATGAAACCTGACTACACATTCAAAAATGAATTCTCACACTTGATTGATAACCCTATCTTTGAGTATTCTAATGTGCATGAGTTTGATGAGCCCGAATGGGTAAAGATTTTGTTGAGAAGAATACATGATGATCTTTACTGGATTGGTGAGGTCCCTGTGCATATCACTACAGACCTAATTCATGAATTAACTAGACTACCCAACACTGGACCACTCTTTCCCACTGGAAAAGATGTCAAAAAGCAAATTGAACAAGTTTGTCTATCTAGGAGTGACAAGCGCAAAATGATAGTTGACCCTATCAAAGAAGATGATATAAAACTTCTGACAATGATTCTCGGATATAAGTTTCAGCAAGCAAGTAGGTTGAACAGTGTCTCTGCAGCAATGATCCTAGTAGCTATAAGAATGGTGAAGGATAACACTCAATACAACCTATGTGAGATCTTGCGTAGACAATTGATTGACAACATCTGAATCATCAAACATGACAGAAGCAAGACATTCAGGTTTGGATCTTTAATCATCTACTTGTATTTCCATATAGTTGGAAAGGCTGCAAACCTCTACCTAGACAAGAGCAAACCCACAATGTCTTAGATATCACTCAAGGTCACATTAGAAAGCAGTGTAAGAGATGCCATGGATATGGATATAAAGACATTCAGAATCAAAATTCAGAATAGGTACAGACTATCTGAGAAGATAGTTGAAAAATACAAGGATACCATATGCTTCATGGCAGAAACAGATTGCACATGCACAGAGGCAGTTGAACCAAGAACCAAATGGATTCATCCTCTTGGTTATGAAGTGGAAGAACATGTGCTATAAGGATATGCACAAGTTATATTGTCACCGCCCAAAGATCCTAATGAGCCTAGGTGGGGCAACTATAGAGAAAAGACCAATGAAGTGGATACTATCTTACACAGTGCTGATAACAAAAGGAAAGCTTCCATAATTACATCCAACATGCTAAAAGTTCATGGAGTCACCCAAGAAGATCTTGACAAAGCCAGAGATGCCAAGATAGAAAAAGAACTTGAGAAAGCTGAACAGATCCAAAAGAATAAGAAAGTAGAGAGCACCTCTGTGCCCTCTGCCACCATTGACTTAGATTCATCTCCATTGTCTACACCAAGCAAGAAGACTAGAGGAAGAAAACATGCACCTTCAAATCACCCATCCTCAAGGAACACTCGGAGCAAAGCTAAGAATATTCAAGCTCCTCCTAAGGTAGGATTCAGACCTAGTCTAAATGTGTTGAGGAACATGATTGTTAATGAAGGGAGATTAGATACACTATCTAAAGTCTATGACAAGTATCAAGAAATTGATAAGACCGAGATACACTCTATGATCATATATCCTATGATCAAGTTCAAAAAGATAGTTCTTGAACTCAAGACAGTAATACCGGATCAGTTATGGAACTTGTTGGAGATAATGAAAAGACATGCAATTGAGGAAGACATGAGGATAGCATAAGAAACATTGGATACTCTTCTTCCTGTATGCTCGCATGATGAGAAGGCTATATTGTTAGATCTGGTGAAGCCTCATCTCCAAAATAAGACAAGGACCCTACAAATAATGAACAAGGAGTATGAACATATAGGTAAGGAGACTGAAAAGGCATTTGCACAATTCTTTATGGATAGACACATGTATCCACCAATGACACCTACAACAAAAGTTACTCCAGCTCCTCCCATATAGGCTACAACTCTAGTAATTCAGATTGCACCCATGACAAGTCCACAAGCCTCAGTGCCCACAGTGACAATAAATTTTGATACAGATAAATACTCAGAAGACACTATAGTAGTTGACAATGTCAAGATATCCATGACTGCATCTAAAAAATATATGGACAAAGTTGATAAGGCATTTGTAAGCACTGAAGAAATGTGCATTGATGATACCGCCGCACAACAAGATGAAGTTCCCATCAATGATCAAGTTGACATAAATGAAGATACTCAAGATGATGTTCAAGGTAACAAGATGCCGACAAAAGAGAAACCAGTGAAGGTTGAATGCATGGATACCAGTCAGAACACTATATTCTCACCATCCACTCAACCATCTACTTCATTGTTGTCAAGGTTAACTCCTGATTTAGCAAGTTTGGATGCATGGGAAGAAGAAGACCTAATCAAAATTAACGTTATTTCTATGGAAAAAGAAAAGGAAAAACAAGTGATGAGGAACCCTCGCTTCTTGGAAATAGTGAACATTTTTAATCACTTAGTGCCTACTGATCAGAAAGTAGCCAAAGTCCAATCAGTTGAAGATGTGGACAACATTTTGTCAAACTTCAAGTCACATTTCTTAAGCTTAGTAGAATCTACTACTAATATTGTAGAAGATGAATACAAGAAGGAGAGACTAGATGATTTGGTAAAGAACTTTACCTTAGACTTGAACTCCTTAAAGATTGGGCAGTCTATATTGAAGGAATTGGCAAATAAAGGAAAGAGAGTCATAGCTAACTGTATGGATAGAGTAAAGCTTACATCTGAGCAAACCAAAAAGGTAGAAGAGGTAGAGTTAATGATAGATAGAATAAGAAAATCAGTTGAAACCTCAACGCAAGACATGAACATATGTAACAATGTCTACCAAGGGCAGTTAGACAAAATTGAGAAAGCAAAGTTAGAAATCAGCAAGATAAGGGTAAGGCAAACACAGTTAAGAAATGCCCTTGCACCATCCTTAGCAGTCCTCAATGAGTACATCAAATAGATTGATGCCACTATTGTGACATATGGTCAAGGTCCCTGCATGGATCTGATAAAAATGGAGAAGCTGACATATGCATTGTGTGTGCATCTACAAATATTCGATGCTATGAAAGCATTTTGGTAGAAAGAGATCCAATCTCTTAAAATTATGTACCCTAAAGTGTATATGGAGTAAGTATGTAGTAGACTTACAAGTTTTTGTACACCTTTGTCATTAATGTCAAAGGGGGTGTAATATAGAATGTGTATATGCGGAGAAGTATATATATGATGTTATACAGTCACTTTTTGTGTTAAGTCATTTTGAGTAATTTGGCCACATTCCTTTGTTGCCATAAATGAAAAAGGGGGAGATTGTTGGAAAGTTGACTACCTGAGGATGCATGACTCATTTTGTGTTGTCATCATGGCAACAAAGTCATGTTTAGTTTTTGTCATGAAAGACAAAATGACTAAGTAAGGAAAACATGGCAGAACAGAGATACTCAGCAATCAGCACATCAGCGCATGTGCGAGAGATCAATTCAGCTTATGCACATTTAGATATAAGTTGTATGATATGTGTACATGCTACATCCAAACACGCATAGTACAAAACTACAGTATGGCAAAGTTACAAGTAGATCAATAGACCAACAGTCCAGGAGACAGAGCATGGAAGCTGACTAAGTGATTTGATTAGCGTGTGTTATTTTGTGATGTAATGGCTAAGCACCTTGTTTTATATATTTGTAATAATGTAATTAACATTGTAGTAAACACGCTTGAAGATGACTTGTTCGGAAGCATTATATATTTTGTTTTAGGGCTGACTAGTGTTTTGTTTTGGGTCGCGCCTATTCAGATTTGCATATATATGTAATGTAAAGATATGAAAGAAGTGTTGATTATCATGTAAGAGGAAGATATATAGGGACAGTACTATGAAGTCACTTTATGATATAGCTCTTTGAGAGAGTAAGAGCATTCGCGCATACACGGAACTGATCAGACAACAATGTCATCACAACAGTTCATTTTGATATAGTGCATATAATCTTTCAGAAGGTTGTTTCCTTCATCTTATTGGGCAGTGAGCCTAGGTAGTGAGCCTTATACATTTAACAGGGTTTTGTAAAAGACTCCTAATAGGGTCCAACCTTTAACCAGGTCATTGTACTCATATTGTAAAGACTGTTTCTAACAGGGCAAAGGAACTCTCACAAGTTCATTATACTTAGTACAATATTTGTGGGTACTAATTCCCACTGAGGTTTTCCTCTGACCAAGGTTTCCCCATAATCATATCATGTGTTATGAGTTTTTATGTTAAGCTTCATTCTATGTATGTTTGATTTATGCTTAAGTTGCTGAAAATTAATTAATAGAGAAACACTGATTCACCCCCCCTTTCAGTGTTTCTAGCAGAATATGTTATACTGGGAAGAAGATCTCCCTCATCACCCTTTTGGTGCGTAAAAACCTATAGAACGTAACTTTTGTAGGCTAGGAGGCCTCCATAATAGACCTAATCTTCCGCATGTATAACCACCTGAACGGATGTCTTTACTAAAAACCATATTGTAGTATCCAAAAACCCTCTATCTTTTGGCATGGAAGGTTGGTGACCAACTAAGATGCCCCACACTTTCATGGCTATTAGTAGAGACAACAGCCCCTTGGGAAGTGACGACCCTTGGGATTTGAAGCTTGGTGTGCCTGAGAAGTGAGTGCACTATAAGGAGGAGCCTGTGCCTCCAAGCTTCTATGTTGTCCGCTATTAGTAAGCACGGCTGAACTTTAGTTCAAGTGGGGATTCAACAGATAATGTCCTTGCTATCCTTAGGATGTGGTGTGTTTGTTCCTTTTTACAACAACCATTCTCAATGATGTGTCTTGTGTGAGTGTTTTAAACTTTAATAAAAATGGCAAAATCTTAAAAACACTCTTCTTAAGAACACTTTTTCCAAATCATCTTCAAAAACAATCAAATGGTCAAAAACACCTCGTCTTTGAGTAAACATATGGAACCTTAAACTTTTCACTTGGAACCTCTTGGCATGCTTGATAGTCTTCATCTTTCATATTCATATCCTAATCTCATTGCATTTGCATTTCAAAAAGTCCCTTGCATTTTATGCCTCATCATAATCCTCATTATAGTCCCTCTTGCATAGGTCCTAATCATATTCCTCTTGCATACATAGCTCATCTTAGATCCTCTCTAAAATCTTTGCAAAAATCCTAGAAAGTATCCAAATCATGGAACATTTCTTTATGACGTTGAAAATAGGATCTTGACTTGGTCCCCTTTGTCCCAAAATTTCAAACCCCCCCCTTTATCAATTGGTCACATTCCACCTTTGTCATGATGGATTTGACCTAATCCCTTTTATCAATATTGTCCCTTGTCCCTCAATCTTTTTTTTCAAGTCAAGATTTTTAATCAACCTCATAAGGTTATGCTCTTAGGTTTGTCTCATTTCCAAATATTTATTTTTAAAGTCCAAAAAACCAAAAACATAGTTGCATAAGCCTTAGATTTCATTTTTCATACGCTCCTTGCATTTCCAAAAAGTTAAAAAAAATTGCACTTGCATATAGTCATCATGTCAATCTTCACTAGGTTTCAAGCATCCAAAAGGAAAAAAGACACTTATCAACCCATGTTTCCATCACAAGGAAAATCACAATTACCACTTGATCCTAGACAAGGTGTACCTTTGGAACAACAAGATTTTGACTCAAATATCATGTACACTTCACAACAGTCTCTTGAACCAAGACAAATGGTATTAACACAATTGAACAATCAATCAAATCAATCCCACACATACTTTATCAAAAAATTGGAAGCAAAATTGGCTAAAGAAAAGAAGATCTCGGAAGAGAGGGTAGAAAAAATGATAAAGAGTAGAAAGGAGATGGTCAAATTCCTTAGATGCCCAAGTGAATGTTTTGTTGAAATTTACATACAATATCTCATTGAAAAATCAAAGATACCATAACTTATTTCACAACTAAACGAGGCAAACAAAACATTTAACGAAGCCCAATTAAATCATGTGCAAGAGACAACTTTTTCCAACCAAGTCCCAGATTATGGTCAATTCAATAAAGTTTCAAATCAGTCTCCATGTGCTCAAATTCTCAATCAATCATTCAATCAAGCTCCCAAACAAGCCTTTCAACCAGTGTGTGGCATAATTCAATTGGGGCCACCACCTAATTATGAACCAATCCTCATTCCAATGCAACCAAGTGTTCCTCAAGAAACAAAACAACCTCTTGTGCCAACCATACAAACAAGTCAACCAATATCAAGGTCACCAATAATCTTGCATTCAAGAACATTTTCTAGTGATGAAGTCCCTCTTTTGTCCTCAAATCAAACAATTTTTTTTCAAACAAGGACAAATTCAAATGTGACATCTTTTGAGCATTGATCAAAAGATGAGGTATTACCAACAAGATCCATCAAGCAGCACAAGTTCAAATCTAAAGTTTTAAAGAATTTGTTTCAAAAATTGGATCCTATAAATGAAGAGGATGACACAAATAATTTACCCATGTCTAGCAATGGATAATTCAAAAGAAATCACATGGATGTCATACCTATTTCCCATAAATACATTGACCTTCAAGAAACATCCATGTTTCTCGCTACTCCATCCCCACATTCCTCCCAAGAACAATTCCCCCCATCCCCACCAAGTGATTCTTCCAAAAATGCAACCTTCCAATGGATATCCATGAAATAAATCCAAGCTAGTCCTATGCATAGCCCAAGTTCCTTTGAACCAATTCCACCATGTCCTCCATTTTTGAGTCCCATAAAAATTCCATCTCCCTCTTGTCAAAACTTTGATCCCTTTCAAAAATCCTCCACGCATATCCAAATTCATACTCCATGTCAATAGGATGATCTACAGCACAAAGAAATATGTCCTAAAGAAAATCAAGATCAAGATCCCAACAATGACCAATCCCCTCCAATTTCTAACCAAGATCCTATTTCCCTCAAGCCTTATGATAATCCCATCCAAGATGATCCCCTTCCATATCAAGACCAAAGTCCCCTTCCATGTCCCATTGACCTTCCACTTTCTAAGCAAGATCATGACCTCCCTTCCATTTATTTCCATGATCCCCTTCTAAGTCAAGATAAAAGTATCCCTTCATGTACATGTCTACAACAAGATCCCATCATCCCTCCAGATCCTCCTCAAGATCTCTCCATCCCTTTATTTCCTTTTCCTAATTCTCTAGATCTCTCACAAGACCCTATCCTACCTAATGATCCTATCACTACTCCTATTCCATCGCAGGATCCCATTATTCCTCTTGACCCCCCTTGTGATTCAAGCACATCTATGCAAGTTGTTCATGAACTCCTTACACTTCAAATGGGTTCCCCTTGTTCTATCAAGTTTAGTCCAACTCATGGTCCTATAATTCCTTCCATATCATACACACCTCATAATAATGGACTCACGTCTTGTAGCAAGTATCCTACTAGTCAAAGAAAGTATTATCAAGTAAAAGGGTCAAACCTCCATGCAAAAGTTATATTGAAACCCTCTCATATCCAAGAAAAGTCTAATGGCCATGGTCTTAAAAATGAATCTACATCTCAAGGCGTTGGTATCCCTTCAAAATATGAACCTAAACATATACCTCCCCCTTCAACCCTTCCACCCATCCTAGGTCCATATATTCCTCCCTCCAATAGCTTGCAACCCAGTTACCCTTTCCCAAATACAAGTCAGGAAAGGCACACATCTTGGAGAACCTTCCATCCATCCAAAATTCCTCCATATAATTCCTATCCATGCATGAATTCCATTCCCTTTCCAAGCATAAAATCCACAAGTCAAGCAATCCATGTGATATCAAGGATCAACATGTCTAGTATAATTGACATGTACAAAAGAAGAAAAATTTGATCCAAAATGAAAATGAAATATCAAAAAGGCCACAACGGCCCATTGAGAAAAAAATAAAGATAAAAGCAATATGGGTTCCTAAATATCTTGTTCAATGCTTTTTGAGGACCCTCAAAAGAATGAAAAGACAAAATTCATGTGGATTCCCAAGAAGCTTCTTGAAGCACAGTGTCCCCAAGAAAAATAAAAGTTGGCATCCAGAATTTCCATCCCTCCATCTAAATTTCTTCCATCTTCCAAATCCATTTTGGGTCCTTGTGACCCAAAATATATATCCATTCCTCCATTAATCCTTCAAAATCCAAAGTCTCATTTCCCTCCATCACTCCATCACCCCTCAAGGTGTGTGCCAATGTTGTTCTTTCATCCATATGCATCCATTCAAAATGCATCTTTCTTTCACTCCCTTCATTATTCAAGACCTATTTTCCAACCTTTCATCCATCCTATCCAATCCTTTTCATAAACCTTATCCATCCTTATCCAATCATCCACTTCATATCCCTTTGTCATTACCTTACCAACGTCTTTGAGAATACTATCATAGTCATGGTCTATTATTGTATATCCTTAAAAAGAACATTTCAAAGAGTAAGGTGCTTGAGTCCTCTGTCCATGTCATTTTATGTGTCCAGTTTTTCCAAAAAGTCAAAAAGTACAAAAAAGCAAAAAAATGAAAAAAAAAAAAAATGTAAAAGTGAAAAAAGAAAAAAATGAAAAAGAAAAAATTTGCCTTGATGAAAACATAGCTAATAGGCATCTTGGTAGCACAAAAAAGTAAAATAAAGAGAAAACATTTTGTCCAATAGTGAAAACCTAGCAAACAGGCACTTTGGGCAAGTACCATGATGAAAACCTGGCAAAGAGATGTCATGTGTAGTTCTATGAACTTCGTGCAGTCTATACTTGGGGGAAGATTTCATTTGTGTTATCCTTCATTACTCTTGTCATTATCCTCCATTATCCCTAGCATGTCCTCCATTATCCTATGCATGTTGTATCCATTATCCTATCCCCTTTTACCCAACTTTGATCTTGCAACAGTTACAAATCTTCCTTGAAGCATCACATGTCCTATCTTCTTTACATTGTCTTGATACCTTTGGTCTATATTTCCTATCCTATTGCAGAATTTCATCTATATCCCATATCCCTTCCCATTATCCCTGATTGATCTTGCATATCCTATCCATATCCTAACATTGTCCTATCCAAATCCCTTTCTTGTTCTTGATGAAAATAAGGACATTCAATGCAAAAACACATTTTCAAAGATAAACCTCTTGACATGTGTATTTCTAACATTCCATCCACTGCACTATCTCATTACCTTATCATTGTCATGCCCAGTCCCTCAGCTTGGTAAAACAATTGTTATCACATTTCTTGGATAATCTTTGGCACCCAAATAGATCCAATGCAAGTGGCCTTTTGCCTTCGTCCTTCTACCAGTCCATTTTCCCTTTCAAAATGTCCTTCCCTTGCTAGACATTGGGGGCAATTTCAAAAAATTCTAAAAATCAAATAATGTCTTGAAAAAAATCCTAAAAAAATCAAATAATGTCTTGAAAAAAAATCTCTTAAAATCAAATACAATTAGGAAAAAAGACCTTAAAAATCACATACAATGTTGAAAAAATCGCTAAAAAACATAAAAAGTCATGAAAAAATCCTAAAAAATCATAAAAAGTCATGAAAAAAATTCCTAAAAATTGTAAAAAGTCTAGAAAAAAGATCATCACAAAAAAATTTAAAAATCTCAAAAATCCTAAAAATTGCAAAAGGTTCTTCAAAAATTTGCAATAAATTTGTACATACTTGTCTTTCTTTTGCGGAATGATCATCATGTTTGTAGACATCAGTGGCAGAATCATCATCATGTGCTTAACGAAATCATGCTCTCACGAACGTGATCTGAATCATTGTGACTTAACATTCAATTTGGTTGGACCTATTTGATCTTTCAATCTCAACTATCAATCTATCCAACCTGTCAATACATCATCCAATTAGTCAATAAAAAAACTAAGCTATCAAACAAAGAACACTTAATGCAAGTAACAAAAAGATAAGAATAGTTGTTGGCTCACATTGTTTCAGCGAGTGTTTATCTTTCATTGATTTTTTTTTTTTGATCATGTTCCTATGCTACTCGATGATATTATCTAAACTTATGAGAGTAGCCGGGATTGTTCCAGATTAGTTTTTTCTTGGTCTTCTGCTTGTATAATGATCTCATGAAATTCTGGGGCATGTCTGCTATATGCTTTGAGATGGAGAAGATCATCCTTTGTCTGCATCGTGTTTGTTTACGCAACATGATGACTTTCTCACTCTAGCTTCTGTGCCACGATGCACTGCATCTGGTTTTGCAATATCAAAATAATCTCTTATGACATAATTTCACTTATGAAAATCTAAAATCTTTCTCTTACTAACATTTCTTCATCTAATTTCTTCTTCCTCCTAATATTTCTTCAATCCTAGCAATCATCTTTATTTTTAAAAAATTGTCCTCATGACAATTTTTGCCCAATTTTTTGAGGGGGCATCCTACCTCCATTATGTCGATCCACTGGGGAATGATTCTTAATTATTCTTTGACACAACTCTCATAATATCATTGTATCAAAGAGGGGAAAAACGTAGACACCTAAAAATGGTTCAATGCTTGTGCCCCCTTTTAACAGGTCTTCTATATTATGTGTTTGATCTTTATCATTCACTAATATTTTGTCATTCTTCCATGACATCAATTACTAACACTTCTCTCATTTTGGAAAAATTCATCATCTTCCTAAATCAATCCAAGATCATTCCAAACTCATTTGATTCCAAACTCATATCAATGTCTCATCAATCTCTTTCAATCAATCCTCTAGCATTGTCAAAGTTCATCGATGCCTCGCTGTCATTTTCAAATTTTAGGAGCATTGTCCAAGTTCATCGATGTATCCTTATCTTTATTTATCCTCTGGCGTCATCCAAGTCCATAGATGCCATAATATCATTTCCAATCATCATTTCGAGAGCATTGTCAAAGTTCATCAATGTTATCGTTATCAATCTACCATTATCAATTCAATAGTCTTGTCCAAGTTCATCAATGCTATTTCTGATTATTATTATTTTGGGAACATTGTCCAAGTTCATCAATATTTCCCCATTCCTATTTCAAATCCTATGGTGTCATCAAAGTTCATTGATTCTGTTCAATCATTTTCAAACATCATTATTTGGGCACATTGTCAAAGTTCATCAATGCCTTGAAGCTATCCAGCCTCTACCAATATTATCAAAATCAATTCAATTGTACATTAATACCTTCAATTTGATCAATATTTCACTAATCTCTCCTCTTGGGATGAATAACCTAAGGTTTCTCCCTATTCTTTATGAATAAATCATATTTATTCATTCTCATCCTAAGTCTTCACAATTAATTAATCTTTAATTAATTAATTGGATAATTCTAATTTATGGGATTTTATAATTTCATAAATGCTAATTTTGACTTGTGAGGAATATTGATTTATTTATTGAATTAAATCCTCCTAACCCCACCTAATTTTTCATATCCCTTAATTGTGGTTCACATCCCTATTAAGGTGCTTCATGATATCTTCAATATCTCCCATATCTCCTTATTCAATTTCCCCCTAATCATGCTTCCAAAATCCTACCTTCTTTTCCCTCCATTGTGCATTGAATTTATGCATTCTAATTCACGTAATTTCTTCTCATTTTCTATAAATTGGGATGCAATCCTCTCATTCAATTTTGAACCACTATCTCCTAGTATTCTCACTATCAATTTGTGCTTTCAATTTCTTTGTGCAATTGTGTTATTGCCAAAGAACAACATAATCTACCTCTATGGAGAAGAAATGAGAGGATTTGATCATCACTTTAAGGGAGTTCTTATGTTTTTATTGCATATTATTTATGAATTCCTCTTTCAATGGCTCTAATGTTAGATTGGATAGGTTAGCATATTGTTTAGGGTTTGTGGTTACCTAGATATTCTTCTTATGCCTTTTTCTGGTCCTATAGTGAGTTCCAATCACAGCTGGAGGGATGTTCTTATTAGGTGTATCTTCATGAGCAAGATGAGTTGGATCATCAATTTTAGCTTCATAAGAAGGAAATAGAAAATAGATGTAACGAGATGGCAAATATTTTTGCAAATTTTATGGATGAAGAGAAGAAGCAAAGTGAGGAAAATCTTGCAGATGGTTTGGAAACACAAAGAGACCATCATGAATAGGAGTTACAGTCTCAAAAATAGAAGTATGAGGAAGAGTTAACAACAAAGACAATATAAATAATGAAATTTTTTATGGTTACATCACAAAAGGTAAAGGTTCAATCAAATATTTCTCCTTCATTACAGGAACATGTACCTATTCAGGAAGCTTTCCCAACTAGTAATTTTCATAATCCATTTTTTAGAAAAGAGATTTTTATGTTCAACATAATATTCTTGGAAGAAGATGCTCCTATACTTGAGCAAGAAAATGAGGATCCGTAGTATGACATGCAATTGAGATAGTTTGAAGAAAGTTTGGAGTGACAAACTGCTGCAAAAGTAGTGAAAATGAGGTTAAAATTCATTGAATAGAAGGTTCCCAAACACAAGATTCCAAGCTTCATGTAGGATTCCATCGAGGATAAGTCTCGAAAATTTTTAATTCCAAGTTTCATGGACCCCATTGAAATGAAGGAGCCTATTTTTTAGAAAGTACATCCATATGAAGAACTCATTCAAGAGGACCAACTAATTCAAGATCTATTACAGGATGTACAGGAGGTTCATCAATATGTTTTTCCTATTTTTAGGATATTTCTCCCTAAATAATAAGTTTAAGATAGTTTTGATCTATTGCAATGGGTCAAAGAGGATATATGTGAAGGTATACAGGTTCTTTATGAGGAAAAGGCTGATATTTCTAAGGTTGAATCTAATTTATTTGATGAACTTCCTAAATATGTTGATGATGATGATGAAAAGAATATATTCATAGATTATTCAGGGACATGTATAGAATATCATGAAGATTTGGATAGTATCCTGGCCTCACATGAGATATTACCAAATGGAATTGAGGATTTTAACTCTATAATTGATTATTTATGCTCAACATTTTTTGTTATATCATACCTTGCAGGTTAGAAGCTTCTAATCAAATCCTTGGAGAAGAACTTATGGTTCAAGAAGGCATTTTAATGTATTTTCAACTCATCATCAGATATTATATGTGGTAGAAGACTTGTTTTGGGATGCAGAAAATACATCTTCAGATTCAGAAGAGGAGAAATTTTGGGATGCAGAAGAAACATTAGCTTGGTCTTGGAGATTGAGGCAGAAAGAATTAAAGAGGTATATTAGAAGCATCGTCATGAAGAAGTAATAATGGTCATGGTTCCAAAAGATACATTAGAAACATCAAAAGTTAGGCAGCAAGATGATAGAGTAGTAGAGTACAAAAGTGGGATAGTCATTCATCCTTCTAAAAATGTCATTTCAAGAAGATGTCCTATAAGACATTTGTCCAAGATTGAGTACATGAGAAAAAAATAAATTTGAATCTGCACCCAGTCATGAGGCATCAATGGAAGAAAAATAACCTCATTTTTTTTATACACCTCCAAATAAGAGCATTATTGATTTGATTAAGGAGGTAGGCTCTATTACTTTTGTTCTTGGAATAATATTATAATTGATGTCTCATTGTCTTGCACATTTCCATTTTGTCTCAACTTTTTCCAAGTTTGTGAAGGGTTGCAATCTGGAAAGAAAAGGATGTTACTTTCTAGAACCAATAAATGGTTTAGTTTGTGTAATTATCATCCTAGTAGCTTAGGGTAGAGTAGTTCAATTTTAAGCTTTCATTAAGTGTTGATCAAGCATGTTTCAGTTAGGTGCCTTCAGTGTGTTATGATTAATAAGGATAACATTGATGAGATGTGTAACAGTGACATGAACAAGCATAAATAACATAGTGTTGGAAATAATCAAGACTAACCAAGTTACTGAGAGGGGAGGGGTGAATCAGTAACTCTTAAAACTTTTAAGACATTTCTGCACTTGTATATATTTAACCATTCATTCATCTAATCTACTGCAAGCATGAAAATATAATCATTCATAACACATAAACACAAAGATTTGGTAACCCAGAAACCTTCCAAATAGAAAGTAAAATTGGGGTGGGGATGGTACCCACAAAACTTTGGTACTGTAGTATAAAGTTGGCTGGTTAAGGCTTACAATGATCACTTCTGATGATCTGCCCTGTTAGAAGCAATTTGGACTGCTAGGTCCACCTTTTTAGAGGATTTACAAACATACACTGAAGTATGCACTCTGTTAGGAGATTTACAAAAGACTGTTAAGTCTACTCGGTTAAAGGATTTACAAACTGATTCAACTGTTAGGATGAAACAGTAGATCTTGACTTACAAATTTATTGCTGATAAGATCCTTTGATTATTGATCACCTTCTGTGATAGATATGGCTATTCTTCTCCTTTACTGACCTTGCGAAAATGCTCTGTTCTGCTCTGCTGCCTTATTGTAGTCTCTGCTCTTATTTTTATTTCACACTTCTTCGCATTTCAAATGGTATGATACATTACATATATATACCATCCCATAATTACAATTTACAAGGTCGGCCATATACAAATAAATAAAATAAGATAAACTTATTTCTAAGTCGGCCTTTCATAAGTAA
>MU227613.1:2044938-2055908 GCA_018584345.1 Thuja plicata | reverse complement strand
ATGGCTATAGTAGATAATATAAATCAGTGATAAAAATCACCTAGGACATTAAATTGATTAAAAGAATTATGCCAAACAGTAACAGGGTCGTTTGGACATAACTCGAGGGTATGATCACACTTTAGGGCAAATAGGGTCCATGGTTGCGACAGACCGAAATTAGGTGGTTACAATATGAAGTGATGAAATAGATTATTGTTATAATGATGTATAAACTCTAGATTGATATTATTTTGTTGTGATGCGATGAAACCGATAGCTCCAAAACATAGTTCAGAATAATTGACTAGACAACTAGTTTGATGTGATGTGATGAAACTGATTTCTAGCAAAAATTTGGACAAATGATCAATTTGATGTGATGCATTGAAACTAATCACTGTTTGAGATTTTGATTGATTTAGTTGTAAATATTATCAATTTGATACAATGTGTTAAAATTGATATATCTACTGATGTTTAGAACTTGAATTTGATAAGAGCGAGTAATTTGATATGAAGCGATGAAATCAATCGTTCCCTATTTGATACTATTGATACTGATTTGATACCTGATTGGCCAGATGATGTATATTGTTGAGAAATTCATGGTTACTTGTGTATTCCAATAGTTGACATGGTACAACCTATGCCCCAGGGTATGGCATCATATGCTAGGACCCAAGATGAGTAGACACAGTGGGGACCCTAGCTAGTTTATGAGCATGCTTTACTGGATCATCAACGATTAGCTCTGATGATATGGACATTAGCTCCATATGTTATAGATGTGGGTATGACTCCTGATTTCAACACATATTTTGCACAACATCCCTTCCCTTAATTGACCTCTCCTGATGAGGCAGTGTCATCTATGGTAGATGAGGGTGATGACAAAGGAGATGATGATAGAGGTGGCGGGGCTGTCAGAGATCCTTCTCATAGACGATCTAGTAGTAGTGATGATAGTGCTGGCAGAGGTCATGGTTGGCAGCAGAGACAGGTCAGGATTTAGATTGGAGGACCTACACCAACAACATCTACACAGGCACCTGCTTCTTCTCAGATACCTTCTTCTTCTCAGATTCCATCTTCTTCTCAGATTCCATGTTCTTCTTAGATTCCATCTTCTTCTCAGATTCCTATTACACAAGTTGCCTCAGCATAGGTGTTTTGTTCCACTCGAGTGACTACTTCATAGGTGCCTCCATAGGTGATAGTTTCTAGATCAGTGAGTATAGGTATCCATCTAGGTGTACATGTTATACCACAGATGAGTATTCCTCCTCCTTAGACTAGTACAGGTCCTACAATTCCTTCTGGTGTACAAACACCAGGACTGAGACCTACAGGTGTGCCAGTACAGAGTGTAGCAGATGCAGCAGTGATTGCACGCCTCCATAGAGAGAGAAGCTAGTTACAGACTAGGATAGCGGTGTTACAGGCTTAGCTAGCTGATAGGGATAGAGCTTTAGATGTTGCACAGAGAGATGCTATAGCACAGTGGAGTAGAGCATCTTATTATCAAGCTACATATTTTTTAGCGGTACTGGATCCTACTGCTAGAGTCACTCCTTTTTCATGAGCTGCATCACAGTTAGAGGGTGGTGGACCTAGTAGATCAGATGCCCCTCCTCATGGACTACCATGGGATGATACAGCGAGTCATTCTTGATTGATTATGAGCTATTGATCTACAATTTTGATGATGGTCTATTGATGTATATGTGATCTAGCACCATTTTTTCTTGGTTTTTGGATGATGTATCTCATGGACATTTATTTGATATATGATGACAGTCTCATATTTTGATCTCATTGTATCTTGTATTACTGACATTTTATGCTTTATGAGATGATTATGATTTATGCTATGATTACGCTCTTTTATCTTAGTATGCTTTGGATGCAAATGTATGAATACATGTTATTTTTGTTGTTTTTGATGCACAAATATGATGTTATCTTAATACTATTGATGCATATGTATGGAGTTTAATGTTTATGAAAATGTGGATGCAAAATGATGATTTTTAGGTCAGTGATGTAAAATACTCGATCATAAGAGAAATGATATCTTTAAATGTTCAAAAATTTATCTTTCCCTCTTGTGAATATGTGTTATGATAGCCTTTCTTAGCATTACTTGATATAAAAGATATGCAACTCCTAGATTGAAATGCAATTCTAAAATGCAAATGCAGATGCAGCTTCCATTTTCATGTCATTCATTTCATGCTTTTGTTTCATCATTGAGCTTTTTGTGTACCCCATTTTTGACACAACCAACACTGATATACAATTAATCATGTTAGTATGAATATCACTTTTCTCAGAGATAAGTACATACAATCATCACTAGTGCTTAGGTGACAATGATAATATGAATATGACTTATGTAACACTGTTTGATTTTTAGTACAACCACCACAAATAATTAATTTACTCTGATGATATGAATACTAAATTGAGCTTAATTTTGATATTGCAATATGACACAAGCATCAAGGTATAGCAGATAATGATTTCCTGAGTATCAATTGCGTTAACAAACACATATCAAACAAAAGAAAAAATACCATGTGTTTTCTTCAATGTTCTAGTACAAAGACTCATGGAACATTTTTAAAAATATGATAATCAACAATTGATAAAAGATAGCAACCCAAACTAACATAAGTGTTTTCTTTGATCTCAGAATCAGAGCCATTCATGTAGATTTAATTTTTTCATCATAGACCTTATAAAAAACCCATGTCAATCGCAAGTAGAAATCAAAGAAAATATCATGCCCCTTGTCCTTATGTTTCTAACTTAGTAGAGTATCATTAAAACATTCGAGAGAAGTATAATAATCAAAAATCCGATAAAGAACAAATAGTCATGCAAATAAAAGTATCCCAACTCTTTCAGTGTGTCTCTAGTACGAATACATCATAGAGTTATTTAGGAGTCAAAATTTGTGCAAGCATAGGACAAGACTGATCATTTTTGTGCTTGTGATTCTGATTGATAGATTCGATATGATCATGTTGATAATAGGATGAGTGTTTAAGAAACACTATCTTTGTTTTTTGATATGAGAAATGACTTGCTCAGTGGTATTGAAAAATACCTTTGTTTGGTTATTTAATTGGGGTGGTGTTGAGAAACACCTTGAATTGATTGATGTGGTATTGAGAAACACTGTTGGTGAATTTCTTGCCTTAGAATAGTGTTTGAAAGGATAAGATTAGATTTCAAACCATGGTAAAGTGATAGATAAATGATAGAGTCAATCAGCTTGGTATGTGTCCTTACTTGTGTTAGCTCAAAGGTCTTGAAGTTCTTGCTAAAGAGTTATCCAAGCTTTGATAAACGAAGTAGCGAGCTGATGAAATAGCACTTGTTTACCAGGTTTTCACCATTCGTAGGAATGCTATTTTTTCTACCAAGGTGCCTATTTTAACAGGTTTTTCACCAAGGCATGATTTTTTTTTCTTTTCTTTTCTTTTTTTTTTCCAGAATCTTTTCCACTGTACATAGTTGTGACAACAACTTAAGCATAGAATCTCTTCAGATGAATTGTGTTGATTGGATTAGGAAGTGTGTCTCCCTCTGTAGTAGCTAGTTGATAATCTCTAGATCTAAATACTATGGTGATTACGAAAGGTCCTAACCAATTTGGTTCAAACTTACCCTTCTTTATTCTCTATTGTTGATTCTTGGTATTTTCATATAGTACTAAATCACCCACTTGAAACTGATGAGGTTTGACCTTTTTATTATAACCTTTTTCCATTCTCTTTTGATATCCTTGTAAATTTTCAAAGGCATCTTGACATTTCTCAGCTAACATTTCTAGATGTTGTATACATGAGACTCTGTAGTCCTCATCTATGACTAGTCCTTTCAAAGATACTCGTAATGATGGAATTTCTACCTCAATTGGAAGAACTGCTTCAGCACCATAAACCAAAGAATAAGGAGTAGCTCCTGTTGGTGTTCTGATGCTTGTTCGATAGGCCCACAGAGCTGGGTTAATATGAACATGCCAATCTTTTCCTGAATCATTGACAGTGCGAATGAGAATCTTAAGAATATTCTTGTTGCTAGCCTCTACCTGCTCATTTCCTTGAGGATAATATTTAGATGAGAAATGTTGAGTAATTTGGAACTTGTTACAAAGTTCTATCACATCCTTGTTTTTGAACTATTTTCCATTATCTGTCATAATTGATGAAGGAAGACCATACCGACAAATGATGTAGTTGAGGATAAATAGTGAGATTTATTTTCCTGTTGCCATGATTAAAGGTATAGCCTCAACCCACTTGGTAAAATATTCTGTTGTTGTGATAATGAACTTGTGACCATTGGAGGATGATGGGTAAATTTGACCAATAAGATCAAAGGCCCACTATTCAAAAGGCCAATGTGTGATAAAAGGTAACAATTCCCTTACTGGGGCATGTATAAAATTGCCACAGATTTGACACTTTTTGCAAGTTTTTGAAAATGTGATAGCATCTTTCTCCATTGTAGGCCAATAATACCCAACACGCAAGAGTTTCTTAGCTAAGGTAAGACCATTTGAATGTGATCCACAAATACCTTCATGGACTTCTTGTAAAGCATTGTTAGATTCTTCTAGATCTAAACATCTTAGTAAGGTATCATCAAAACCTCTGTGAAACAAATCGGCCATGATGATTACATGTTTAGAGGCTTGACAAATAAGGTTACATTTTTGGTACTTGGATATACCCTTGGGTAAAGTATTGGTTTCAAGATAGGTTCGAATAGATCCATAGCAAGGGGAATCACAACCTACAAGTTGAAAAACTAGCTTTGAGTTAGGACAGTTATAGGAGGGATAAGATAACTCATCCACTAGGAATTCATAACATGTTTGATTATCAGATAACTCTATGAGAGACATAAGATTAGCCATTGCATCGGCCGCTTGATTGTGTAACCTGGAAATCTATTCAAATATTATGCTGATAAAATATTGCTTTAGATCATCCACCATCTTCTTATAAGGCACAAGCTTATCATCTTTAGTCTGATATTCATCGGTAATTTGATTTATAACCAATTGAGAGTCACCATATACATGAAGTGTTTTTATCTTCCATTCAAGTGCCATCTTTAGTCCATTTAGTAAAGATTCATATTCCGCAATGTTGTTAGTACATGGAAACAAAATTTTGTATGAATTTGGTATAATATATCCTTGAGGTGATATGAATACTACACTTGCTTCAGAGCCATGTTGTGCAAATGATTCATCAAAATACATCTTCTAGGTATGCTCTATAATCATGAGGATTGATTCATTAGGAAAATCAATAGTCAAAGGTATGTCTCCTGATAATGGTGCATCTGCAAGTTGATCAACAATAACTTTCCCTTTAATAGCCTTTTGTTTAACGTATTCAATATCAAACTCGCTTAATATCATCATCCACTTAGCCAATCTTCCAGTTAAAGTTGCTTTGTTTAAAAGATATTTTAGTGGATCAATCTTAGCCACCAATTTGATTGAATCTGCCATCATATAGTGTCAAAATTTTTGAGATGTGAATACCACTGCTAGCACTACTTTCTTAATTGGTGTGTAATTAAGTTCATATTGCACCAATCTTTTTTTGATGTAATAGATTGCATGTTCTTTTCCCATTTCATCCTCTTATGCCAATAGTGCCCCTAGTGAGGTATTGGTTACCGAAACATATAGGAGTAAAGGTTTCCCTATGATTGGCACCATTAGAATAGGTGGGTTCACCAGATAATTTTTCAATTGATTAAATGATGTTTCACATGCCGCATCCCACTTGTGAGTAATACCTTTGTGCATCAGTTTGGTGAACGGTTGAGCTTTATCAGCTAATTGAGCAATAAACCATTGAATTGATTGTAATTTCCCTTGTAATGATTGCACCTAATTGATGTTTCTAGGTGGAGGCATCTCAATGATAGCTTTGAATTTTTCTGGATCAACTTCAATTCCTTTAGTAGAAACTATGTACCCTAACAATTTTCTTGAAGTGACCCCAAATGCACACTTTTTGGGTTCACGCGTAACTTGAATTGCTCCATTCTATCTAAATTTTTTGCTAAATCCTATAGATGATCTTCACAATGATGAGATTTCCCTAAAGTTTCATCCACATAATCTTCCATATTTTTGTGCATCATGTCATGAAAGATTGCTGTCATTGCTCTTTGATATGTCACTCCTGCATTTTTGAGTCCAAAAGGCATGACGTTCCAATAGAAAGTTCCCCATGGAAAAGTAAAAGCCATCTTATCTTGGTCTTTTGGAGTGATTTTTATTTGATTGTACCTAGAGAATCCATCAATTAAGGACAACATCTCATATCCAGCTGTAAGATCTATGATGACATCAATACTTGGCAATGGAAAGTCATCTTTTGGACATTCTTTATTGACATCTCAAAAGTTAGTGCAGATTCTAATGGATTTATCATGTTTTGACATTGACACAATATTAGATATCCATGCGGCATATGCAATAGCTCTTATAAACCCTTCTTTCAACAATTTTTCCAGTTTCACTTTTACCAAAAGAGCAATATGTGGATGCATCTTTCTTAACTTTTGTTTGAAAGGTTTTATTCTAGGATCTATAGATAAATGGTGCATAATCAAATTAGGATCAAGTCCCAGCATATCAGAATAAGACCATGCAAAATTGATCTTCTTTTCTTTGAAAAACTGTGTAAATGCCTCATTTTCTTCCACAGATAGAGATTGAGCAATGTATATGATGCGTGGGTTCTCCTTTGTACCAATATTAATTGGTTGAGTTGGTTCAATAAGTACCACTGACCATTCCTGAGAGTGATCAAGAAGGATATCAAGTTTCCCATCTTTTAGTGTCTCAGTGAGATTTTCACTATTAGATGCATCTTTTATTCTTTCTTTTTCATGATCTGAGACTGCCACAGAATGGTTTTCACCCTTAGATCTTTTATTGATTTTTTCTTTATTTTTGTGATTGGAAAACTTGATATCCTCCCTAGCATTAGAATTCCTATTGGAAGAAGTTACAGGTTTGACTACATTAAGGTAACAAGCGATCTCATAGTCATTGGCAAATATGGGTATATCTATAGGTTCAGACAGAGTCCAGTCAATTAATTCAGGATGTACAAGTTGAAGATCATTGTTTGGGTCAGTTTCACTAATGTCAAGATGTAGGATGGAATTGTATTCATTGCATTCAAATGGATCGACAAGATCTATCATAGTATCTTCCAAAAGAATGGTTAGACCAGGAAGGTCCTCACTATTCTCACTCGAGTCATCGTTGATATTTTTTGAGCCAAATTCAAATGGTCTAATAACTGAGCTTTGTACCCCTTCACGTATTGTTCTATTAATATATGCATTTACCAAGATGTGTTGATACTCTATAGAATCTACCAATAATCCTATGTCAGTATCAATAATGTTAGGTGTCATGATGTCTTGTGGGTCTATGTCCATGTTAGAAGGATCAACATCATTGGAGCCTTCATCTATCTCTATATTTACAATACTTCCATTAGAGAATGAGTCCCATTCATAGTCATTAGAATCTATTTCCATGGAATGAATAGTATCTAGAAAATGAGTAGGTGTGACCCTTTCCCCCCAGTTGGGATGACGATTATTTTGTGTATCAATCTCCTGATTAGAATGATGCTCTTGAATTGTATTTTGAGTTAAAAATAAATGAACATATCTTTCACCTTGATAATGGGGATTGTCATCATGAATATGTAATAGCCTCTCATAAAAATCTTGTGCGAGTTCTATTTCTTCTTTTGATTCTTCCATTTCTTCATCAAAGATTGGCCCATCCAGAATAAGAGGTATTTGTGGTTCTTCAGAGTATCCAATTCCTGTTTTGTCTCTGGGATCTCTGAATTGTGTAAATATTGGTTCCATCAAACCTTCTCTATTGTTTCCTAAAGGTCTGTGTCCTTGATATCCCATCTTTTGCATGATACGTAGACCATGTCCATATTGTTGAGTGGTAATTTGAATGTGCTTGATATCCTGATGAGCATCCTCTTTGTCTTTGTATAACCAACTCAACACATCAGCATCCTCTTTTTCTTTTTCTACTGATTTGAACTTGTATAAAGGTTCCATTGAATTTTGTTTTCACTTTAGGTGTTTCTGACCTTGTAGAAGGTGATGGTCTCCCTTGTGATCTTGGAGATAATGGTAATGTTGTCACAGAGAGTAATTGATCAATCTTGTATTCTCCCATTCCATTATCATGTAATTTTAGTTTCTTTTCAAATTCTTGCATCAATGTGGATATTGAACTCTCTGGGAGTCATTCTTGAGAAGCTTCTCTATTATATGGAACCAACCATTAATTTTATTGATGCATATTGCTACAAGATTGAAAGTAAGTTGTGTCAGTTGGGATTGTTATCTCTTCTCCATTGTATGGGAAATTCAAACATTGATGAAAAGTAGAGGGGACAACTTGAATTTCGTGTATCCATGGTTTTCCCAAGAGAATGTTGTAAGATAATTTAAGATCAAGTACTTGGAACACCACATTTCTTTCCATAGGTCAGACTCTGATTGGAAGCATGACTAGAACTTTGGATGATCTTTCTTCATCGTCATATGCTTTGATAGTTATTCTCTTTTTAGGATCAATATGCTCATCTGAAAATCCCAGTTCTTTGATTAGGCCTAGAGTGAAAATGTTGAGACCCGCTCCTCCATCTATCAACACTCGTCTTACTCGATGTCTATGAATGAGTACTTCTATGTGTAGTGGCATGTTATGGGGGTGACTTAAGGCATTGTCATCTTCTTCCAAAAAAGGATAAATAATGAGTAGTCAAGTGTCCCACCATAGTTTAAAATTTATCTATGTCCAAATTGTCAGGAACTTTTGTTTCAACCAAGGCTTTTTCCAAAATCTCTTTATGTGATGGAGAGATTTTAAGCAATTCAAGAATTGAGATTTGTGCAGGAGTTCTTTGTAACTGATCAACCAAGCTATAATTAGATGAGAAAAATGATGGATTTTTCTTGGTTATTGTAGGTTTTGATGATATAGGAAGTTTTGAAGAATTCCCTTGTAGGACTACCTTGGCTTGTCCTCATGTTACTACATTAGAAGCTTCACCCTTTTTCTTGTCTTTGATAATGATCATATTGACACTTTGACTGGCTTCTTCTAGCATGTTGATAGTTTTGTCATGAGAATATGTGTATTTCACCTGCTTAACTTTTGCATTGGATGATTCTCCTTTCTCATAATTAGGTAAAGGTGATTGAAAAGCCATGTGATCTTCATTTGTCTTATGTACATCCACTATAATGACCTCATTGTCAATCAAGTATTGTAACAGATGTTTTAGTTTCATGCACTCATTTTTTCTATGCCCTTTGTTTCTATGGTACTCACAATAGTGTGCATCATTCCACCATTTAGGCTTAAATGGTGGTTCATATGGTCTTGATTCTGGTAATGTGATCACCTTGTGAGTGACAAGCTTTTGTAATGCAGATTCCAAAGACTCCCCAAGAGGTGTAAATTTCCATTTAGGAGCATATGTAAAAGGTGGTTTTTTGTGATTGTTGTTTTGATTAACCCACACATTAGATGCAACAGTAGGATTCTTAGGAGGAGTAGTAGTAGATAAATTGAATGATAGTTGTTGTGACTTCACATTGTGTGCATCTACTACTCCATCATTGACAAAATTCTGATTTTGGTTCCAAAACTTTGATTTATCTTGGTTGCCATTATAGTTTGGATTAAAAGATCCTTTAGTATCTTTGTAGCTTTTAATTTCACCTTTCTTTATCAAGGTATCTTCGATTTTGATTCCCATCTCAATGATTTTGTCAAATGTTGGAATGCATTGTATTTGGATGTAATGATTCAATTTAGGGACCAAGTTGTTTACAAAAATATCCATCTTTTATGTTTCCAGAATTAATCAAGGATATCGTGCAAAAAGTCTTCTCCACCTTTGTAGAAAAGATATAAAAGGTTCACCAACTCACTGTTTGGAATTGCATAAGTCAATCATAGTAATGGGATGTTGAATTTTGTATGAATAATGTTGCATAAACCTTTCTACAAGTTCTTCAAAGGTTTTTATCCCATGTGGTAATTTAGCAAACCATTATGCTGCTTGTCCACTCAAACAACGAGGGAATAATCTCATAAGATATGTTTGTTCATGAATGAACATGCTTAAGGTGTAGAAATCCCGTGTGTGATATTGAGGGTCCATGCATCCTATGTATTTTTCATATTTAGGTATGTCCACATTTGGTGGAAATGCTGGCATGTGTAAGCTTTGATCAAATGGCATAGGACAAAATGTACTCATAGAGTATTTCTTTGGTACGATTTATTTTTATTTCTCCATGTCAAGAAGTTGCGTTTGTAAAGCTTCCACTTGTTTCACAAGAATAGTCATAGGATTTTCTTCTTCTTGTGTTTTGAGTTGTTCCATATCAAAATCTTGAGGTAGTTTTATCCCTAATGAAGCTAGATGCATGAAGTATTTTTCTTTATCTGCCATTAGGATTTTGTCCGTAATCTTTTGGAATCTTTCATCTTGTTGGAATTTTTGGATATACTCCTTAGTTAGGTCTTCATCATTATTGGTTTGATTAGCCCATTAATTTTCAATTCTAGCCATGTTATTGTTGTTGGTGTTGTTAGTAGTTTCTAACCCACTTGCTTTAGGAGCTGAAAAAGGATTGTATTGTTGTTTTTGTAGTGCTTTAATGTGTACTCTAGGAAATTTTGAAGTATCTATGTGTTGCACACATCCACTTATTTTCCACACCATGTAGGATTAAATGATACTTGATTAGTAAAGAACAACAACCTATCACCTATAGTTTCAATGTTTTGATAAACTAGCTTTACAATTGGTCAAAGTTGATGAAAAATTGTTGATGTAATTGATAATGTTTGAGATCTTGATGAAGGTTAGATTGAC
>MU227613.1:2005410-2037154 GCA_018584345.1 Thuja plicata | reverse complement strand
CAAGTTATACAAGGAAGTGTGACAAATGTCAAAGAATGGGCCGACCAACAAGATCAGATGAAATGCCCTTAAACCCACAGGTGGTGGTAACACCATTTGATAAATGGGGCATGGACTTTATTGGCCCTATAGACCCTCCATCCTATGGGAAGTCATACATTCTGGCGTGCATAGATTACTTGACCAAATGGGTCAAAGTCAGAGCAATGAAGCATGCCAGAGATCACAAAGTTGCTAAATTTCTGTATGAAGAAATTTTTACTAGATATGGCGTGCCAAGAGAAATTTTTACTGATCAAGGTACCCAATTCACTTCCAATCTGATAACAGAGCTCATGAAGGAATATAATATCAGACATCAGAAATCAAGCCCCTATCACCCCCAAGCTAATGGACAAGCAGAAGTAACAAATCAGGAAATAGAAGCAATCTTAACAAAGACAGTTCATTTGCATCGCTGAGATTGGAGTAGAAGACTATTAGAAGCCATCTGGGCATATAGAACAACATGGTAGACCACTACAGGGTTCACTCCGTTCAAATTTTTATATGGTAAAACAACAATGCTACCGATTGAATTTGAACACAAAACATTAAGAATAGTGCTAGAGTTAAATATTGATCTTCCTGCAGCACAAAGAGAGCGCTTGCTGCATCTCAATTCTTTGGATCAAATGCGCAAGTCTACCCTGCAAAAAATGAAAATTGTCCAAAAGCAAAGAAAATAGTGGCATGATACCCATATTAAGAGTAAGCAGTTCAAAGTTGGAGATTGGGCATTGTTATATGATTCCAGATTCCAAGAGATACCAGGCAAGCTGCAGACATGATGACTGGGTCCATATGAAATAAGCCATGTATTTACAAATGGAGCAATCCAGTTGGCCACAATTGACCCTGTACACTTCAAGCTACTAGTCAATGGACATAGGCTAAAATTGTATCACCAGCCACAGATGGAAGAAGGCTTCCTGCAATAATTCAACCAACTAGTTTTAAAGGATCAACAGGTAACACTTCCTATAGCAGAGGGTGTCAACCTTCTTCCTATAGCTCTTCAATAAGAATTCCTTCGAAGCATGACCATAATAAAAAATTTATGTTTACATAAAGTTCAAATTCTCCATTCACTTTCTACATTCTTCTTTTTCAACCCATTTCATTTCTTAATCTTCTATCCACCCACCTTCCACATCATCATATTTCTATGCTTTCAATAAAGAGATCATGCACTGACGCATGCCGACCGCCAATGCCGTCATTCCACTCTTGCCAATCTTTCCTGGCACGTGCGATGATCAATTAACATGTACGAGATTTTCAAATTTATTTCCATTTTTAGCACATATATTTCGTTGGTTATATCGAATACTGCAATAAATGTATCATTGCCACCTTAATCCAGTTCCATACCTTTTGCCAAGTCTGACAAGTGAGGACACTTGTCAATATTTTGTAGGGGGTAGGGAAGTGTGCCAATTCTTAAAATTTCATTTCTATTTACTTGTTAAGATCCACAAATTTGTACTTCGACATTGTCTTAATTAAAATCCAGCTACCGCATCACACAAGTGTCAAGTGTCGTACCTTTATTTTGAATAAACCCCTAAGTGTCAGACTAGATGTGACCCAGTATTAAAACCATGACATAACTCTTTCTCTAGCATGAATATCTTTGATTCATTCTATTAAAGTAAATTATTATTGTTCATATCAAGAATACCAGAAGAATGTGAAAGAGGGTATGTGGTTTTACAAGACGTAGTCTGAAATTCCAAAGAGAAGGTAATTATCAAGAATAGAGTAGAGGTTGAATTTGGTAAGAATAAATGGGGGGCCAATTGTAGTGGCATGAACCAGTGGTTCATGGTATTTTACTATCTGATGTTGAGGTAGTAAGAAGATTTAATGCCTGCGGATGGCTGGGATATTTCTTAAAATTGATGGAGTTTGATGAGGAAGCAACAACAGAATTTGCAAACACATTTGATGAAGGCCAAGCAATGGTATGGGGGTTGAAAGTTGTTGCAATAGAGGAGTGAATAGAGGAAGTAACTAGTTTTCTAGTAGCAGAGGGACACTACCCTAATGCACACAATGCCAGGTCAGCCAGGGCTCAGTTCACCCTACCAGGAGACCCTCCATTGGAAATCACTAAATAGGGATGCAAAAGGATGTCCATTCCTCCACCATATTAGGAGTTGGCTATGCACATCATCAGGTATTTCACCTATGAAGGATGATTCTCTAATTTTCATGCGCATCATTTTAAGCTGCTTAGTTATGTATGACATAATATCCCAATGAATGCACCCAATTTTTTGTTTAATATGCTATGCATTAGTGCTGAAGAAACCCAGAAAGGTAAACACAACTCTGTTACTCACCATGCCCTAGTTAAATTACTCATAGAAAGATCTCTTAGGGATGCCTCCCCTATGGCATGGGAAATTTTTTTCCATCATAAAACCCTTTAGCCTCAAATTTCCCCTAATGTACAAATTAGCCAAGATAATGAAGTTTCCCCTGACCCAGTTGCCGAGAAAAGTACCCAAGGGGCAGAAACCAAAAATTTACAAGAAAATGTGCCTTTACCCAGTCACATGAGAAATATACCTACTGCCACCTGAAAAAAAGGAAAATGGAAGTTAGTAGGAGAAACTTTGGTTCCTGTAGCCGAGCCATGAAACCTTCAAGTCTCAAGAAATAAGAAAATGAAGTCAGTTCCTGCAGCCACTATTCCTGCAGCCACTACTCTTGTAGTAGAGAAAAAAAAAAGGGTTAGTAAGAAAAAGGCCATAGAGGTTGAGGAAATCCTTATAAGAAGAAGTTCTAGGATGAGAGGGTAGACTCCTAACACACCCACCGAAAGTTAGACCGCTTCCCCCAAACAATTTGAGGAGGAAACTCCTATTCATATTGTTCCAGATGATTCTCCTAGCCAGTCTGAGATTCCAGCCATTCCTCAAAATCTGGTTGAGGAGTGTGAAGATGAGCCAAATGTATGTCAAAATGACCTAGGAGTTAGTCATCAAGATGTTCCAACCCATGAGAAAGAAACCCCTATAACTCACCAGCTAGCTTGCACAAGAAATGCTTTAGTTTCCTTTAAGCGAACTTGGTTAATAAAATTCTTAGAGAAGTTATGGAGAGAACAAATGAAGAAGAATAACCAAGATGAAAACAGTGGTCCAATTACTCTGCAAATTCTTCTCTTCCAGTTATATAATAAGCATGTGCTAACAACCACTCTATGGGGAGAAGAGAAAAAGAAATTGCAGAAAGTAATAGTAGAACAAGGAGAGGAAATTGCAGAATTAAAAGATCAATTGGCAAGACAAAAATAGAGAATGGAACATGCCCTTAAGCTGACTAACCAGATAATTGCTTGTAGACCTCCACCTAGGGTCTATACCATCTTTCTAAAAGAACAATTCCTCCTATTTTAGTTGATGATGACCCTCAAAGATGTATACGCAAAGTTCAAATCAGCCTAGGAATTCTATGGTTTATACCAGACACTTCCATCTTGGCAAAAAAACCTACTCTGTGAGTTGTATGTGCATAATTTCATCATCCCTACAGAGACTAAATGGAACCCGCTACCTTACATAGGGGATATACACCTAATGGCCCTAATGTCTTGGATGCACAACAAGGCTAACTATGATAGACAATTGGAGAATTACAGAGAACTTGAGAAAATGGAACCCCTACCATTAAGAGAAGAGAGCAGTCAACCAGAAGTATTCCTAAGGGATTGGTTTAGACTGACATATGGGAATATTAAAAAGGAAATCAGAGATACAATTTTTAAACTTAGAGCAGTTGTGTATGCAGAATATGACAACATCTCTTATTTTGTCTTCCAAAGAGCCTTAACCGGTGCCAAAATTAGATGGGGTAGATTATCAGAGGCATTCAAAAGGTCAGAACCACACAGCCCAATTAACCTTGAAGAAGCTATACATCGAGCACCAAAATACATAGGGCTGGGTAGGCAAATCAGGTAGGAGCTCTGGTGTCCACTCACAATGCAGCCGCCCATGCTCCTTTGGCCCTTGTATGACATCAACACTACCAAAATTGATAGGCTACAGGAGGGTCACATAAGGGAAGTGTGGGAAAGAACAAGAGGATTCTACTACTCCTTCAAAAGCTAGAGGCGAGGAAGAATTGAAGTTGGTGACTTTAGGTCAATTGCCAGAAGATGCAATGCTTGAGGATAAGCATTTGATTAACCAAGGGGTAGATGATAAGGCCAAATTATTGCCTTTATTTTGTATAATTTTAAATACTGTGTTCTAGTTTTTGACAAAACATTTGAGAGCCTAGCCAGTCAAAACTTGTGATAAAGTCCAGATAGAATTGATAAACCATGGGTAGATGTTTGTGACATATTTTGCTAATATTATACATATAGTGCAGTATTTCATAAAACCATCAGAATATATGTTCTAATATCTAGATTTAATTTGATTAAGCTTGTTGCATAAATATTTCTATATCATAACTAACTTGACAGGAGAGAAAGAGGCTAGAGAGTGGTCGACAACATTCAAAGAAGACTGTTGAGGGCCAGCTACAGCGGAGTGATCATCACAACACCAAGAAACACGACTGCTAAAATGGAGGAGCCATTATTCCAAGATGTGGGGATGTAGTGTTCCTATATTCCCTCTGCACTTTATTATGTTGAATTGGTCGCCCAAGCTTTATTACCCACACCGCAGGCTGTTGCATTTCCATCTTCTTCTTTGGCATGTTTTCAGCAAGATAGTTTCTTTTTTGTTTTGTAATAAGTGTTCGATCCTCTATATATAGGGATTGGACCGATAGTTTGAAGTTAGATAGAAAAGTTAGAGAAAGAATTTTTTGGAAGAAAACTATTGTATCTTACATCAATCTATTTCAAGTTTCATGTATTGTTTCTATGTGATGAGTTTTTGAAATACAATGAAGTAATTCTTGGTTTATGTTCTATGTTAATAGATTATCACAAACTGACCAAGGGGGCCCACTTGGGAGGTGGAATAGGTTAGAATATAATAGATTTCATTTCCAACATTTCTAGCATTTCCAGTATTTCAGATAGAAGTTACAATTTCTTCCTACAACATCGTACCTTGTGAATGTTCCTACAACATCTGCAAGAATAGTTATAATGGATGTTCTAGGCTGAAGTATAGGTTTTAGTAGAGTTTGCAATTTCTAACATTCATTTCAGTAAGGAGATAAATGTATTCTTTTCCTACAGCACTAGTGTAGGTTTCTTTTATGCATTTTTGCCTTCCTGTAGCGTAAGCAGAATGACTCCTTAAGGAACCTAGTGCACATATCATGCCGACCATTTCAATTATATGTCCCTGGGTTGACAAGTTAAATGCACCTCATAATGGGAGAAGTATTCCTTAGATTGAATAAACCATTCCTAAGAAATTCCTCGAGCATGATTATTCCACACCTATTGTGAGGTGGTTCAGTGGGCACCAAAATGTGATGTGTTATTATGTATCCTGCAAGTATACTTCACACAAACACTCAATAACTCATTATATCCAAGGTTAGTAAGATCAATTCAATGAAAAATATAGAAAACCTTGAGAAATCAAATTATTGCTTCGTAGTCATGAAGATTCCACTCTAAATTGTGAATTGCTCTCAGATTAAGTATGTTAATATCATAGAATGACAATCATGAAATGGAAGATTCATTGTAAAATGCCTAAAATGCTCAAGAACATGTTCAATTATGCACAATTTTGATCAAATTATACAAATGAACTAGATTAGCATGCTAAAAATGATGAACTAGATAGCTAAAGTCAAATTGACATTATATCTATGCTTTTAATTCTATTCTCCTATATCAAATAAGCTTAGAATGACTTCTTTTTATAGAGAATTCTTGGAGGGAAAGACTCATATTCAAATTTGAATTGAGTGGTTGAGATACATCCATTGAGGAATGGTTGAGATTGAAATTTGCTTGATCGAAGTGATTACCTCCTATTGGTTAGAGGCTTTTATCTTTGAGACATGTTGAAGGAATATTAATTATTTGATTTAATTAATTCCTTTTAATTTATTTCTTTAGCCATGTATTTAATTTTTTGATTTGATTTAATTCCTTCAAGGTTAATTGAAGAATTAATGGCTTTTGATAAATGTCTCATGATGAGTGATCTTGGATTATTGATTTTTGATGAATTATATACTTAAACTGATCTAGTTTAATTATATAATTGTGATTAGCTTGATATTGGTAGTCTTGATTAGGACCTGGAGGACTTATTTACATATTAGGGCTTTTGAGCTTATCAAACCATTTTTAGGTGATTACACTTATAATAGTAAATTTCTCAGCATTGAAATTCAAATGATATCCCTTGTCTTCAATTTGTCCAACGCTCAACATGTTATTCTTAAGCCCATCAACAATCAATACATTATCAGTATTAGTTTTACCATCAAGAGAAATCAAACCTACTCTAATGATCAATTTTGGAGTGTTATCACCAAATCTAACTATACCACCATCATATTTATTTAGCAGAACAAACTTAATTTTATCACCAATCATATGATGTGAACAACCATTGTCTATGAACTATTCAAATTTATTTTCAACATGAGAAACTAGGGCTCTTTCTTCATGAATAAGCTCATCATCTTTAATAGAATTAAATCCAATTTCATCATAATCTACACCATCATCATCAGACACACCTTTAATTTCTTAATAATATTCCTTATCTTTAGAATAATCTGGTTTATGAAAGTTAGGTTTATGCTTAGGAACTCTTGTAGGACATCTAGATGCAAAATGGTCAGTATTATTACATAAAAAATACTTCAGGGTTAACTTCCCTTGAAATTTACCGTTACCTCTCTTTTCTCTTCTTGTGATCAAATCCACAAGTTCATATAGTTTCCTTTCCTCTTCTACTATCTTGGCCCATTCATCAACATACTCACCAATTTCTTCATAAATGTTACCTCTATTGGTGCTTGCAAGAATTGATAAAGCCTTTTTGTCATAGTGCACAATCACCTTGAATGCATATTCCACCTTTGATAAAGTGTCTCCCAGCTCTGCAGCCTCAAATGTGGTCAAATTAGAAATCAATATCTCTCTCTTGAATTTATCTATCATGGGTATGATCTCTTCTATCGCTTGCACTTTAGTTTTGTAAATAGGTGTCAAAGATATGAGAATGTTTGTGATCACTTCTTCTTTAGTATATGTGCCTCCAGAGTTTCTAATCCCTGTAACAACCTCTATAACTCTCTGTACATATACTCTAACATTCTCATCATCTCACATTCTTAAACTCTCCATCTTAGTCTTCTAGTTTTGTAATTTCACCTTCTTGGTAAACTTATATCCTTCATATAACGCCTCTTGTCTTGTCCAAATTTTACATGTAGAATCCAAGTCTTTAACCTTTGTGAATTCACCCTCTGGGAGAGCACTAATCAATTATTCTATTTCAACCATATTATAATAAAACATCTTATTTTCAACTTCATTATATTTATCTAATTCATATTCAGTCTTGATATGCTCATCCTTGTTTGTAATCATAGTCAATTCCTAAACAGAGTAAATGAGTTCTCATCTTGTTCTTCCAACTGTCAAAATTTTTAGGATCACATTTTGGACTCTCCTTCCTATAGTACACCATCTTTAAGATCACCTTAAGTTGTTAAGCTTTCTCTCAAATAACCACTAGCTCTGATACCAATTGTTAGTAATAATAGATCACCAACACAACTAAGAGGGGGGTTGGGGGTGAATCAAATGTGAGTCAAATAATTAAACTTTCACCTTTATAAACTAATTACTTAATACAAATATGAACTCATTAACTACACCACTATAATACAATATTGTTAAGGAAACCTTGTTAAGGGAAAAAACCCAGTGGGAATTAGCACCCACAAATAAAGTACTAAAAGTATAGTATCCATGTTAGTGTTGGAATAGTCCCAAGGGATAATTGAGAGGGGGGGTGAATCAGTTTTCTGCTAGTTTTAATTATTTTCTCTAATTAAGTACTAAATATCATTAAGCATATGCACAATAAGATAACACAAAATAGAACACAACAATTTTGGTTATGGGGAAACCAAAATAGGTAAAAACCCCGGTGGGAATTAGCACCCACAAAGAACTGTACTAGATTATAATAATCCCTATTAGAAGATCTTACAACCCTATTAGGAGTTGATCTTTATAATGCAATAAGTACAGTGACCTGGTTAAGGGTCGGACCCTGTTAGGGGTGAGGACACATTGTCCAAAAGCACACTACTAAAATGATGAAGGCTGCAACCTTCAGTTAAACAGATATACACTATATCTGATAATGAACTGTTTGAGTAGACCTGCTGTCTTGATTAGTTCTAGTGAATTGTATGCAATCTCTGATTCCTCACATAGATCTTTATCTGATGAATGAAATGGATTTATTGTCCCTAAACAAGTAGCATTCTTCTCTATTCTTTTTCTGTCCCTTTTCTTATCATTCACACTTAGTGATCACAAATGAACTGCTATATGTATCTTCTCCAAAAGATATGATGACATCGGCTGTAGGAATCTCTTTAATGCTTCTCTTGTCAGATAAAATAAGCATGCAACATAATTAGAACCGCACAACTCTAAATGAATAGACACATCACTTCACATAGTCGGCTCCACCAAAATTACCCAAACATCATGCTTTGGATGAGACACGATTAGCGCCTTTGGGTAATCATCTTTGACTCACAACTAAACATTATTCTGAACATGCATATCCCGTAGATAGGCACAAATGAAGAATTAGTAAGATTACTATTAGATTTCTGAAAATAATCCTCTGAAACTATGGCTGGTAAACAGAGTAACATAAGTCAACTGTAGCTAAACTTCTAAATCTGTGTGTATGAACATGGTATAATAACTATGTTTAAAACATTAAAAAAACCATGCAAGGCTTCAACATATCCATACAGAAAAGTGAATACACTATACTATTGTATACTATATGTTTTCATCAATGAAAAACATACAGTCAACTATTTGCACAAAGGCAAATCTCCAACAATCTCCCCCTTTGACATTGATGGCAATATATGATTAAAAACACAATCAATCCAAAAGTATCTTCTTTCTTTTTACAATCTTCTCAATATCCTCATCAAAGGTTCCTCTTCACTATTGCATCTCCTTTGACTGTGTTTTTATTTTCATGACTATATACTCCCCCAGAGTATATGCTCCCCCTTACTATATACTCCCCCTTTAACATCAATGGAAAAGGATGCCAAATACAAATAAGCACAAGTACTACTCCAGAAGTAGAGTAGTCAACTACTCATCATTCACCAAGGACTGATGCATTTTCTGTGAGTTCTAATCAGACTCAAGAAAGGGAATTACTCCCAGCTTCTTCCTGAGATACTCAAAAGTATCTTTTGATAAAGGTTTCATAAATATGTCTGCCAACTAATCTTTGGTGCTCACATAATCCAACTTCACTTCTCTTTCTACAACTTTTTCTCTTAGAAATGATATTTTATTTATGTGTTTTTTCTTTGCATGCATCACAGGGTTCTTTGACATATTAATGGTGCTGGTGTTGTCATAATGAATGACAATAGGATAATTAATCTAAATTCCAAAGTCTTTAATCATCTATTTATTCCAAACCATTGTTGAACAATTCAATGCGGTTGCTACATACTCAGCTTCTATTGTTGACTGAGAAATATAGTTTTTCTTCTTGCTTGTCCAAGTAACCAACCTGTCTCAAAGAAATACTGCTCCTCCTGAGGTAATCTTTCTATCATCAACACAACCTGCCCAATCTATATCTGTGTACACATGAAGTTCTACATTTTATGAATTAGGATACCATAAACCATAGTCTATAGTTCCCTTTAAATATCTGAATATTCTTTTTATTGTCATTAGGTGATTCTATTTAGGTTCAGCTACAAATCTCCCAACAATACCAACTACATTAGAAGTATCCGGTCTAGATTGAGTGAGATATATGAGTTTTCCAATCATTGACTTGTAAAGTGTTTTTTTGACTATTGTGGAGTCATCATTTTTAGAAAGCTTGCTTCTTGTTATCATATGAGTGCTTACTGGCTTGCAATATTCCATTTTTAATGGCTTCAATATCTACTTCACATATTTAGACTGATTTATGAATATAAATCTATCTGTCTACTTTACATTTAATCCCAAAAAGTATTTTATAGGTCCAATCATGCTCATTTTAAATTCACTCTGCATCTCTTTGGCAAATTCTGCACTAAGCTTGTCATTACCTCCAAAAATAATGTCATCAACAAAGATAGCAACAAGTAATAATCCTTCAGGTGTCTCTCTGATGAATAAGTTGCAATCCGCTGCACCCTTTTTGAATCCAATCTTTGTCAAGTAACCATCAAGTCTCTCATACGATGCTCTTGGGGCCTGTTTAAGTCCATAGAGGGTTTTCTTTAGTCTGCATACCATGTCTGGTTTGTCTGAAAGTTTAAATCCTTTAGGCTTCTCTATGTAAACTTCTTCCTTCAAGTCACCATTCAGAAATTCTGACTTGACATCCATTTGATATACTTTGAAGTTCTTGAATGTTTCATAAGCTAAAAATAACTTTATAGCTTCCAGTCTGCTCACAGGGGCAAATGTATCAGTATAGTCAATTCCTTCTCTTTGCACATATCCTTTACATACCGATCTTGCTTTGTTTCTTATCACTATCCCATCTTCATTCATTTTGTTTTTGAATATCCACTTAGTTCCAATCACGTTCTTGTCACAAGGTCTAGGGACTAATTCCCATGTGTAATTCTTAATTATTTGATCTAATTCTTCTTGCATTGCATTTTTCCAATCTGAATCATTACACACATCTTCAACACTTAAGGGTTGAATTTGTGAAAGTAAACATACCTCTTCATCAATGGTTGAACCTTTTTCTCTGGATCTTGTCAAAACTTAACTGCTCTGATTTCCAATGATATCTTATTTTGAGTAGTATCTAGATGTGTATTTTTAGATTTTAGGTGTGACACTCTCATATGTAATTTGTGATTCTTCTTGACTTAGTTCAAGGTTATTGCATGATACATCAATACACTCAAACATTTCTTCAATATCTATTTCTTTATTGATAGGTCTAGGTTCATCTTCACTCATAGGTGCATATTCATAATATCTCTCTTGAATCATGAACTTCTCATCAATCTTCACTTGTTCACTTTCAATGATTTTCTTCAACCTTAAGTTAAAACATATATAAAAGAGATGACGGTGTTGGTAAATTTGATGCTAGAAGTGATGAAGGTATTTAAATGTAGGTACATTACCAAACCAAAGTTCATAAGGTATTTTGTTTGTGCCTAGTCTTAGTTGAATTCTATTGATAGTATAGACTATTGTATTGACTGCATCTCTCCAATAGGTGTGCACAACTTTTCCTTCAATCATGATAGTGCATGTTTTGTCAAGTATTATCCTATTTCTTCTTTCTATAATTCCATTTTGTTGAGGGTTTCTAGGTGTACTTAGTTGTCTTTTGATCCCATGTTCTTCGTAGTACTCAAGAAACTTGTCAGAGGTGAATTCTCCTCCTCTATAAGATCTCAGACATTTTATTTTTAATCCATACTCATTTTCAACTTTAGCTTTGAATATTTTGAACTTCTCAAAAGCTTCAAATTTATCTTTCATGAATGCAACCCACATCATTCTGGAGAAATCATCAACAAACAAAATGAAATACCTTTCACCATAGTATGATCTTGTTTGAGTAGGTCCACATAAGTTTGTATGCACTAGATCTAATTTGTTCTCTACAGAGTTCTATTTTCTTCTGAATGAGGTCCTCACATGCTTTCCCATCACACATTCCCTGCACATAGTATCAACCGGTCTTGCAATACTAGGAAGGTCTCTTACTGCCTTTACATTTCTTATCTTTACTATGTTGTCAAAATTTATATGACAAAGTCTTTTGAACCATAACCAACTGTCATCCACTTTTGCAACAAAACAACTTACTTCAGAGTTAAGCTGAAATACATTAGCCTTGGTCTTTGAACTAGATGCAATCATGTCACCTTCTTTGTTATTAATGATGCACCTATTGTTTTTGAATTCCAACTGATATCCTTTATCAAGCAACTATCCAACACTTAGTAAGTTATGATGTAAACCATCAACGTACATAACATCATCTATCTTGTTCTTTCCATCTAAGGTGATGGATCCTTTGCCTATGATAGGTTTGGGAGTGGTATCTACAAATCAAATGATGCCACCTTTGTACTTATCTAGATGTACAAATCTATCTTTGTCTCCTGTCATGTGATGTGAACACCCGCTGTCTATGATCCAGTCTGTTCTGATGTCTGCTTGTGAAACTAAAGCCAATTATTGTGCTTTCTTTTCATCTTCAATTTCTATTTCATCAATCATTTTTTCACTATCTTTAATTGCAATGAATCCAATTTAATCTTCTCCTGAATCATCATCAGTCACACCATCTTTAGCATGATAGCATTCCTTATTATATTTCGGTTTGTAATATGATCTGAACTTCTTGACTCTTGTAGGCTACTTGGATTCAAAATGGCCAACTTTGTTGCATGAAAAACATTTGAATGGTAGCTGTCCTTCATATTTTCCTTTACCTTTCCTTTCTTTCTTAGCAATCATAGAAATGATTTTTTATAGTTTAGTATCAACTTCTTCTTTCTCAATATTACCAGAGATGATCAAGGATTTCTTACAATAGACTGAGGCTTTGAAAGTTGTTTCAATTTTAGGTTCTATCTTCAATCTTGATATCTCAAATGCTGATATTTTTCTAATCAAGGTTCTCTTTTGAACTCCTTTGACAATTGCATGGTTTCATCCAACATGTTTATCTTTCTTTCATAATTTTCTATCAATGTAGTCATCGGTTTTTCCATTATATCTTCCTCTAAAATTTCTCCACCATTGTTCCTGATTCCTAAGACTGCTTCATTAATCCTCTAATTGTAAGCTTTGATGTTTTCTTCAGGTAGCATCTCTAAATTTTTGTATCTTTTCTTCCATGTCTTTCTACATGCATTCTTGGCTTGGATGTCTCCTTCAAACATGTCTTCTAGGTATTTCCATATTGAATATTCTTTGTCTGCCTTCTTGATCTCAAAAAATTCACTGCTAGATGAGGCACTGATTAGGGATTTTTTGGCAATTGCATTTTGGGTGAATACTTCCTTTTGTTTGTTAGTAGAGTCTTCTTTTGCAAGGTGTTTCAAGGTAGGGACATCAATTGCGTGAGTAGCAACCTCATAGATTTCAAAACCAATGCACTAAAGATGTGTTATCATTTTGTTCTTCCAGTCAAGATAATTCTCTCCATCAAAATTAGGACTCTCTTTCTTGAAGTACGCCATTTGATCTACCTTAAGCTATTAGGCTTTCTCTCCAAGGCACTTGGCTCTGATATCAATTGTTGGAATAGTCCCAAGAGATAACTGAGAGGGGGGGGGTCAATTAGTTATCTGCTATTTTTAATTATTTTCTCCAATTAAGTACTGAATATCACTAAGCATATACATAATAAGATAACACAAAATAAAACACCACAATTTTGGTTACAGGGAAACCAAAATAGGTAAAAACCCCGGTGGGAATTAGCACCCACAAAGAACTGTAATAGAGTATAATAATCCTTGTTAGAAGATCTTACAACCTTGTTAGGAGTTGATCTTTACAATGAAATAAGTATAGTGACCTGATTAAGGGTTGGACCCTGTTAGGAGTCTTTTACAAATAACCCTGTTAGGGGTGAGGACACACTGTCCAAAATCACACTGCTAAAATGATGAAGGCTGTAACCTTCAGTTAAATATATATACACTATAGCTGATAATGAACTATTTGAGTAGACCTGATGTCTTGATCATTTCTAGTGAATTTTATTCACTCTCTGATTCTTCACATAGATATTTATCTGATGAATGAAATGGCTTTATTGTCCCAAAACAACTAGCATTTTTCTCTATTCTTTTTCTATCCCTTTTCTTATCATTCACACTTAGTGATCACAAATGAACTACTATATGTATCTTCTCCAAAAGATATGATCACGTCGGCTGCAGGGATCCCTTCAAAGCTTCTCTTGTCAGCTAAAATAAGCACACAACATAATTAGAACCATGCAACTCAAAATGAATAGACGCATCACTTCACATAGTCGGCTCCACAAAAATTACCCAAATGTCATGCTTCAGATGAGACACGATTAGCACCTTTGGTTAATCATCTTTGACTCATAACTAAACATTAATATAAACATGCATATCTCATAGATAGGCGCAACTGATGAATCAATAAGATTACTGTCAGCTTTCTGAAAACAATCCTCTAAAACTATGGCTGGTAAACAGAGTAACATAAGTCAACTATAACTGAACTTCTGAATCTGCATGTATGAACATGGTATAATAACTATGTCTAAAACATAAAAACAACTCCGCAAGGCTTCAACATATCCATACAGAAAAGTGAATACACTACACTGTTGTATACTATATGTTGTCATCAATGAAAAACATACAGTCAACTATTTGCACTAAGGAAAATCTCCAATAATTAGGATATTTATCCCTATTAGGAGTTGATTATTACATATACTACATAATCCCTGTTAAAGGATAGACTTTGTTAGGAGTAAGGATAAATAAGAGGATCACTTCCTAGGCATAGTATCTAAATATGAAGGTTACATCCACCTTCTGGACTCACTATAAAAAATACATATATAAGAGTAACAATAACCAGTGAACTGATTGATAGAAACTTACTTTGCTTAAAAAAGTCCAATCAAGTTCATCAAAATCACTACCTCTGCTCTACATCTAGTAGACTTTACAAATACAATCTTGCAACTTTCACATTCTACATCCACACTACCTCACCAAGAAACAACTCTTCTTGATACAAGTTTACAATAAATAATTAGGTAGTCCTATTAAGACTTCCTTAATGTATAAACAATTATATAGACCCTTTCTAAGATATACACGGTACCTTAAACAAGTAAGCATCAATTACAATTCATCAATTATACTCCAAGATCCTTAATACATGCTCGCCACCTTCTAAACATGTTACACCACTATAACCAGACATAAATAGATCTTTACAAGATCACACGCTTCAACTAACATCACAAAGAACACAACGACCCAAAAATCACAAGTAACATTCTCCAACATATCTTCTAGCATGCCTTAAGCTTAAAAATCATAAATCATGCTCACATCCAAGTTGTCTCCAAAACTCAGAGACCAACGCTGTCACAATTCTCTTTCATTGTTCTGTAACCAGTCTTGACCAAAACAACTATAAGTTATGCCAATAGTAAGATCAAGACAAGTGATCTTAGATATAAGATCACTGCTAATCCCTTTATAAATCTCCATGCTTGCATGCTCTAAAATCATGTACAGTATCCCTACACTTTTTTCAGTCTTCCATGTACCAGTGATAACCAGTCTATCTGAGACTTAAATTGAAACATATGTTGACATCAATAAAAAAAAATGAATTTCAACACCTCTCATAGAACCAATTCCAACACAACTTACTCTTACAAATGCATCTGATCAACTGTGAGCTAGAAAGTAATCTAGAGGATCAAATAAAAATGATCATTGGTTTTATCTAATGAGTTGTTTAAATGCGTAGGAACAGGTACATTCATTACTAGACAAGATGTCAAATAATATAGAGCATTAAAACAAAATATGTAATCACCTTATTGATGTAAAAGAGGCAATGTTCAACAATCACTAAAGCATAGTGTGAATAGTGAATAATAGTACAACATCATCATAAAATCACTACAAATACAATCATTAACTACTTTTGAAGACAATAGAAATAGTTGAGCAATAAAGACCATGAGATCATGAACATGAAAGAATCCAATGCATAAAGGCATAGAGAATCAATCCTTGAAGGCCTGGTAATAGCGAGATCAATGATGTTGTTAACAATAATTTGAGTATAAAACATTCAAATCATATGAAGAATGGCTCACTCTGCTAAATTTTGGTAAAAATTCACAATCTTTCAGAACGTCTCTCCTGGAGTGAGTTGTGTTACTAATCCAATCCCATCTCGTGATCTAGATCTACAACATCCTATCCCACTGCACAAAATGGTTTCTCAATGTTCAGGGCCTCTGTGTACTTCACTTCCTCAGTCTTCAAAGGGTGTTCTCCCTGGGAAAAATATCTACTACTTTTTCTGACGTGGGAGTATGGAGCTAGGGAGGCCTCTTTTCCTCCTCTTAGAAGGTCCCATTCAACTATTCAAGATTAAGTCTAACTTTGTTCTCAGTGGAACAAATTGACCAACAATTCTCCTTTTTTGAGAAAACTAAATATGCCTACAACAATAGGGGAAGGTTCCATGGATCAAAATAAGTAGAGAAATTGATATCTGGGCCAATATCAGCCTCTTTGATGCATCTCTCAAATTGTAATGCTAAACTAATAGATGATAACCCTAATCAATGGGTGAAGGTTAACACAAAGAAGAGATTGGGTTCGGGCAGTTTTGTGCATCTAAAAAGGAAAAAATATTTTGATATACCCCTACATAACACCTTTAATGCACTTCATTGGGATATTCCTAGCACACCGTCCTTTCCCAATCCTCTTATTTTACCCCATGGAAATCTAGGATTATCGCAAAAGACTCACACTACCAACATTCAAAGTTGACATTCTCCGACCTACCGATCATTCGCTGAAAGATGTGAAAGAGGTTCGTCACCCTGCAAAAGGGAAAAAATAATAATTTTGATACACTGAAGGATGCTACAAATGTTATTCAGATGAAATCAGGAAAGATTGAAAATATTAAAATACTATGCAAAAAATTCACTATTTTTTCCTGGTGGAATGGTTATGGCACACTGATTAGTGAAATTGTTGACTGGTTTGAAAAGAAATATGAAGGACAGGTAAGTACTGCTCTTCTCTATAATGGTTTTTTCCTTGTAAAATGAAATAGTATAGAATTAAAGGATAAATTTCTAAATTCATAAAACCCTAGTTTGAAAAATTACAATTTTACCTTTATTGATTGGATCCCAAAATATCATCCAAAAAACTTAAAGAATTTTAAAGTTAATAAGACTATTCTTTTGCCAAACATTCCTATTGAATTGGTATGCTTAGAACTCTTTATAAAAATAGGTAATAAGATAGGGAAATATGTAGGTATGGTAGAAACTAATCGACCCCAATCTGACAACACGATTATTGTAAATATGGACATTAACACGTGCACTATTAATCCGATTACTATTGAAAGCCTGGAAGATATTTATGTTATCAAAATGGTATTACTACAATCAGATCTTATCATAGAAAATGAAGAAAATACTAATTTGGACATGATTAATGCCTCTCCTCACACTGAGAGTAATGTCTCCCCAATTACTGAGAGGGTTGTGTCTCCAGCATAAGATATTGAAGAAGGGGAAACAGTGGAAGGAAATTTAAAATCCAAGGTCTTATATGGAGGCATCTCGGTAAAATTTAATGAGAATGAAGGAGGTTTTCATATTGTATCTGAGATAGTTCCTGATTTGATGGAAATATGCAAAGAAAATATCACTAATACAGGTAATAATATCTCAAATTCAGCTCAAAACCAAGATGTGGTTGTTCCTACTAATATCAACAACGTTGAATCTTCAAAGATGGAGGAAGAAGTAAGATTACTTTCTGGACATCTGTGCAAAATTGTGGTTAAATATCTAATGGATCAATTTATGGATGAAATTTGTGACAAGGAGGAACTCTCAAAACAAAGAGAATTGTTGATCAAAGGTTGTCTAGAGGCTGAGGATGATCAGGATCTAACTGATATTGGTAACTCTTATTAGATCTTGAGGAAAGAGAGATTAAGGAATAGGAAACACTTAGGATTGCAGCTACTCTTCCCAGTTTGCAAACCCTAGATTGTGCAACAAATATAATAAGAAAAGGGGAAGTAAGTCAAACCAGGAACTAGGATTATTGGACGAATGTGCTATGGGCCAAGCTAAGGTAACGACCATTTTCAATGCAGGGAAGGGAAATTTCCTTCCCAAGTCGCCATGAATGTCCTAACTTGGAATGTTAGGGGCTTAAATACCCCTGACAAGAAGAAATTTTTTAAATCATGCATATCCCAAACCAAAATTGACATAATTATGCTACAAGAAACCAAATTGGAAAACAAAGACATAACAAATTTTAAAAATGCACTGGGGTTCTGTGGAGCTCCAGCTAGAGGAGCATCTGGAGGTTTGGGATTCATTTGGGATCCTAGAATGGTGTCCCTCACTAATTTAGAGGATCACATAAATTGGAGCTATGGAATTGTTAAGAGTCTCCAAACATCACTATGTTTTAGGATCTTCAATGTTTATGGCCCCACCCCCAATCAAGAGAAGGAAAGAGTTTGGAAGGAAATTGAAAAGAAATTGGAAGATAGTTTAGGTGAGATATCTGTCATTGGAGGGGATTTTAATACAATCAATAAAGCTTTATAGAAATGGGATGGCCTTCAATGACTCCCCCAAGCTGTTGAAACCTTTAATAACTAGATTAGTAAGAATGGCCTCTTTGAGGTCTGTACTCCAAAATATGCTTTTACTTGGAATAATAGCAGGAAGGGATTCAACTTTATTGCTGAGAAAATTGATAGATTTTTATTTAATGGTGACCTGAAGGATTTAACATTCACTGTATCTACTAATGTTAAACCCATCTCTGGTTCAGATCACTACCCAATTATACTAAACATAATCAAAGAGGGCAAACTAGACAACTGCCCTTTCAAATTTGAACAAATGTGGCTTAAGAAAGAAGGTTTTCTAGAGATGATAGAAAAATGGTGGAAGTAAATAAAGGTCTCTAGATCAAAGATTTATCAGGTGGTAAACAAACCAAAAATTATTAAAAAAAATTAAAAGTATGAAACACTGATCATTTTGGTAATATTTTCGCTAACAAAAACTCTTTGGAGGAAAAACTGGCTAACTTAAATAAGGATGTAATGAGGAAAGGTATGGATGCTTCCCTTTATGAGGAGGAAAAATTATTGATGAAGGAATATGAAGAGGTATTAGCAAGTGAAGAAATATTTTGGAGACAAAAATCTAAGGAGACATGGTTGGAAGCTGGGGACAAAAATACCAAATTTTTTCACAATAGTACTAAACACAAGAGAATTGTTAATAAGATCACCTCCATTAAAATTATGAATAGAGATGTAATTAATGAACTTGAGGGTATAGCCAAGGAAGCAATAAGGTATTTTGAGAACATTTTTAGTAGATAAAGTGAAAGAAATATGGATGCCCAAGATAGCATTATTAGAAATATCCCCAAAATTATCACCCCTGAACAGAATAAATTTCTATTAGGAAAAATTACCAAGGAAGAATTGAAGCTAATAATATTTAAAATGAATCTAGACAAATCTCCAGGACCATACAGTTTCCCATAATTTTTTTCAGCAGTGCTGGGACTTTATTGGAGATGAGGCGACTGAAGCACTGGAAGGGGTAAGAATTTCATGAAATATTTTAAGGGAAGTTAACAATACCTTTATTTCCCTCACCCCAAAAAAGGACAAAGTTGAGTCCTTTGATTATTTCAAACCTATTACATTGTGCAATACTTTATATAAACTATTCACTAAAATAATAGCTAGCAGGCTGCAAAAACTCCTCCCAAACTTGATTAGTGAGGAGAAAATAGGTTTTGTCCAAGGTAGATCGATATATGATGGGGTTATCATAGCACAAGAATCTATTCACTCTATCAAAAATAATCAAGACCCTATTATGTTTATAAAGTTAGATATTAAAAAATTCTATGATAGAGTTGACTGGAGTTTTTTGAAAAAATGTTTGACTGCCTTTGGGTTTGCGAAATAGTGGGTGAATATGATATCAGAATGCATCTCTACCCCTAAATTTTATATTCTAGTCAATGGCTACCCAAAAGGCTTCTTTGGGATCAATTTAGGACTAAGGCAAGGTGATCCAATTTCACCCTTTTTATTTATAATTATTGTAGAAGCTTTAGGACGAGCCATTAATATGGCTAGGCTAGAGGATAGGATCAAGGGAATTAATATTACTAGTGGGATAGTGATGATCATATTTTTTCCATTAGTATACAAAGGAAATAGTTTTGGAACTATCGGTAACATGATCATCGAAAGAAATTATATAGTGCAACTTGAAACAACAGTGCGAAGTGGTCACCGAAATTAGTGAATACCAAAATCAGCACTATCACCCGAGAGCATAGTTCCTAGTGTAAACCGACAAAGCAGTTTGCAATGTAAACTGACAACATAATTTACAGAGGAACCTGATAGAAGTTTACAGTGTAACCCAAAAGAGAAGACAATAGTGTAAACTGATAGAGTAGACAACAAAGGAACCTGACAGACAAGTTTATAGTCTACACCAACAGATAAACTAAAGAGCAACCCAAGCACCGGTCTACCAAGAGATAGTTTTATGCCGAGAAATGTGGATCTGACTTACATGTCAGATAAAAGACTTAAGTTTTATATTTATCTTTAAAGTATATCTTTAAACCATTTCTTGAGGGACAAGCAAATAAAATGTAATTGTTTTAATTAGTCTAATTGATTGAAAACATGCAAACTAGGAGATCAAGGTCAAGTTGTAAACCTTTGATCATAGAGTTAACATTGTAAAGCATGAAACTAAAATAGGTCAATTCAATGTATAAATAGATGTGTAATCAGTCAGAACAAGATGATGTGGTGATGATTGTAGCCAAGGAGCACATCTATGGATTAGACTGAGAGTTTTATGTAGAAGGATAGTAAAACATGAAATTGGTTGTCAAGAACCAAATTCAAGGCTACCGAGAAAAATAGAGGTATTAATCAATCACAATAGGTGATACATTATGCATGTGAACTTAAAGGATCTATACTCAGCAATTCAAGATTGCATATACTCAGGTCAATAAGTATTTTTGACTACATTCTAAAAAGTGTAGCAAATACAAGAAATCCTTTGAGAAGGTGGATTTAACAATCCTTTGTAAATATCTTAACCGAGAGCACACTAAACAATGTTGCTAAAGCTCTTAATAGAGTAGACCTTAACTAGTCTAAAAATGTTACTCCTAACATGGTAAGATCATCAGAAGTTATCAAACTTGTAAGCCTTAACTAGCCCCTTCCATTCTGTAGATAGTGGAGTTTTGTGGGTTTCATCCCCACCGTAGTTTTTACCTTCTAATAGGGGTTTTCTATGTTACCAAATCTTGTGTCATGTGTCATTACATTTCATGAATTTTTGTATGAATGTTTACATGAAAATTAAGTTTATGGATTGATATTACATACACAAAGATAGAATAACAGATATGGTTGGTAATGCAAGGAATCTATTACTAAAGGGTAAAGGTTAATTGATAAAAAAGTTTTAAGGGTATTGATTCACCTCTCCCCTCTCAGTACACACCATTCAATTATTCCAATAATTGGTATCATATCTAGATCTCTTATTTTGAAAATTTTAAATCACTTGAGAGAAAAAATCATATAATGAAAAGGTATAAGCTAGACAAGGGTATTGAGAATCAGAAGCTAGAGATACAAATATTCTATGAGAAATATAAAGAAGCTATAATCAAGATGAGAGAGATACTAGATGAAAGAAAGGTTATGGAATCTCTCTATAATGAAAAAGACTATCACAAAGAAGAGATAATTGATTTGTTTGAGTCATCAGGATTTATATCTAACAATACATCAGACACATCTGAATGAAGCATCACAAGTCTGAATGAAGTCAATCAACATCTGAAAGAGCAAGTAAAGATACTGCAAATTGGTCAAGAGACACAGATGGTAAGGATGATTGATGTTATGAACAATGTTAGACAAGCTGAACAAGAAAGAACATTAGCTATTGATGACAGGAGGAAGATCACTGAAAAGCTACAAGAAAGAGAGTCAGAGATACAAAGACTTACTAAACATCATCATGAGATCACCAATGAAATAATCCTTATGAGTCAGGAGGAAAACTTGGTGAACATAGAGTTGAATGGGAAAATATAAGCTATTTATGAGCTAAGAGAAGAAAATGAAAGACTGAAGCATGAAGTGATAATTCAACAACAACACAATGACATGATCAAAAAAGTTGAAGAATGCACCAAAAGGATGGATGATTTTCCCAATGGACAAAGAAGAGTCAACAACAATACCGGACTAGGCTATATCAAGCATGGATAATCATCAAATCAATCTAATCACAAAGATGTCTACACAAATCCAAGACTAAGGAAGCTGTCATGCAATCACTACGGAAAACCAAGCCACACTTCAAATGTTTTTAGGAGAAAAGCTTAAGGTATTCCTAAATCCACATATACATTCATAGGAAATTGTTATAACTGTAACAAGAAAGGACATAAAAAATACGAATGTAAATATAAGGAGAAACAACCAACGAAGGAATCCTACATGGAAAAATATTTTCCTACTTGTAAAATGCATGGGCACACATATTTTGAATGCAGGAAAAAGAAAAGGAAAGCATGGAATTCAAAAGAACAAGAAAATGCTTATCAACCAAAAAGAGTCGGTAAATCATATATTTGGGATTACAACACATGGGAAAATTGCACAGCATGTGGAAGATATGGACACATAGCTGAAAAATGAATGAGAAAATGGATATGAAAGTCCAGAAGCCGGACTAGCCCTGGAATGGCATGCTTACACTATCATAGGGTCGGTCACCTAAGCAAGGATTGCAGAGACCAAGTGATAGAGACAAGCACTTTTTCAAATGGTAATACCATTGAAGACATCAAGATGAGAAAAAAAATGTGGAGGAAATTTATAAACACTAATGATGTTGGACCAAGAAATACAGTTGGTGACACCTTATCCAATGGATTTGGTGATATCACCACCCCCACCTCAGCAGAACAAGTAAGTATGGAACATCACTATACCAAGCTATATTTTACATCAATTCCATTATACATTGATAATATGCCAAATTAGCATGAATAAAGATGCACTATGGTATTACTTGTTATGAATTTGTGAATCCAATCTCATCGGTCAATACATACCAAGAATCATTGGTGAACATACAAAAGCTAAGATGCTAACGTCAACCGAGAAACATCGATAATCATGTGAAAAGACACTAAAGTCTTCGCCTATACACCAAGATCCACTGGTAAACATGTGAAAGGTCAATTGAGTTGACACTTGCCCTGACCATTGCATTTTCACTGAGAATAAAGTTAGTGTGTTCCCCAAGCGACTCTATCTTCAAACACTGAGAAGTGGGTGGAGCATTGATGACACCACTTAGAGAATCATCTATAAAAGGGTGATAGAAGATCTCATTTTTCACCATGCGATTAAGAGAAAAGAAGCAGAGCAAAGAATACCATAGAGTGACCAACAATGACTAGATTACAGAGTGACTCACACACATATTCATGGCATTCAGACAGATTCATAGCAGCTACAGTAGGTTAAGTAAGTAACTAAAATCACCAAGCTCACTATTTGTTCATGGGAAAAGCACAAATTTAGAAACTATGGCAACCACATCTTGCATTTCCAAGATCAAGAAAAACAAAGAGAAAAAGGTGAACATAATCAAGAACACCACTTGTGAAGAACCTAAAAATAAGTTCTATCGAGAGGTTTCTTCACAACCCAACAATACTAGTGCGTTCTCCAACATACCACCTATGGTTTTTTGGATTGAGGATGTCTGAGCCTACATACATTACAAAGTTGTAGAAATTGGAGATCTAGAAGTTGAGAAATCTTACAAAGAGCCTTGCATAGACAGAAGCATCAAGGATGAGCATAAAAATCTAGAGGTGAAAGTGCTAACAAATTCCCTAATGTTCCCAAAGGAGTTTTAAACCGAGTGGATCAGGATAGTTCTAAGTTAGGTACATGACGAAAAGATGTGGATGGATGAGCCAAAGTAGATCACAAGGAATCTTATACACGCAGTGACCAACTATCTAATAACCCACAAGGCCAAGACACTTAAACACCCTTCTCACCCCGAGATTGAGAAGATGAAAGGTTCAGTATAGCATGGTAGAGGATTGAAGATAAACTCCATCAATGATCTAGAATTGAAGTTTGGTGCATGTGTATTGGGATACAAAATATTCCAAGCCAGCCGGTTAAACATCACTGCAAGTGGAGTTGTTGACACCGCCCATAAGATTGTAAAGAAAGGCCTCCAACTGGATCTATCCAAGCTTCTACTAAAGATATTGGAGGAGAACATGAGGACAATTAGACTAGAAAGGTCTAACTCATGTAAGTTTAGTTCACTCATCATGTGCATATTTTTCTATTTTCAAGACTTCTTCCCATCTGTTGGTAATGTCAATTGGGAAACTACTCGAATAGTGTCAATACAGATTAGTGAGTTTATCAAGTCACTAGGGGAGAAATTTACATAAGTTATGGATGAATACTTCACTGGATTTAAGGACAGAATGCAAAAAAGGATGAGGATACCAGAAAAAATGGTAGATAAATATAAAAAAGATATTTGTTTCATGGTGGACACTGACACAACATTGATCAAACCAGCTATACCAAGGACAACATGGTTAGCCCCACTTGACTATGAGATCAACATAGATCAAGCCACCAATGATATTGAAGCATTATTAAATGAACCATTAGACTAATCATTACCAAGGTTTGGAACCTATGAAGAGGCTAAGGTAAGAATAAAGACCAGCCTAGTAGTGAAGAAAATTGTCATAAAGAAGGATAAAATGGTAAAGACACTTAAGAAAAAGTTGTCGATGAATGAAGAAGAAACAAAACAAATAGAAGAAACTAAGGGAAAGTCACCCATTGGTGAAGGTGAACAAGTGAGTGACTCCAAATCAATAGATTCTGATGCACCACCCCAAAAGAAATCAAGAACTACTATTGCATCATGGACAAGGAGTCAAACTACAAAAGAAGACTCACCTCCAGTTAAGAATGGACAAGTGAGGAATTATAAAAGAAATCCTCAAACCGAGAAGAAATTACAACCTAAGAGAAGCAGGAGATTAATCTGATGCAAGGAAGATAAGGAAGACACTAAGAAAGATGAGAGTGAGAAACTCCAACCTATAAAGAACAAACTTCCTACCATAATTGATGAGATTTGCACATCACTCATCAAGCTAGGTTCAATATCTGAGCCTAAGGTTAGACAAAGGCTAAAAATGAATCCTAAGGATCAGAATAAAATATAAGAAGCCATCATCCAAGAAATGTGTATATTTAAATATATACCTATACAGTTTGATAAGATGATGCCACAAGAAAGTCTAGATAGGTTATCATCAAGGTGGACATATGCACTAAAATATGAGAAAGAGATAAGGGAAATATCTCTTGTTTCAATTATGCCACCCAAGTCAAAGATGGAAGAAATCAAAGAAATGATGAAGTTACATTCAAAGAATTTCTCAAAAAAATAGAGAGCCTACAAAGTGCTACATGGAAACTTAATTGAACTTGAAAAAGAAAGTAAGGATACTTGGAGAAAAATACTGCATCCACCTATAGAAGATTCAAGCCCCGAGAGAGTATTAGCACTTACTGACAAGCCTCACAATGAAGATAATGAGGCTAAACTGGGCCCATAGCACATCCTAATAAATGATGCTAAGGATGTCAATTTAGTTGAATTGAACATAGAATAAAGTAAAGAAATGGATGCCATACCTCAAATTTTGTAGTCATTAGGAGACATAACAGATGTCACAATCCAAGTTGTGACAATAATTAATATCATTGGAAGTTATCCTATAGATGAGGTAAAGGAAGATGAATATGTCACTGTTACCTCTGAGCAATCCAAGGAATGGGACGCAACAAGGGATGCTGCATAGGTTAATATACAAGGCCAAATGCCATTATTGATACAAGCTATCAATATCATCTCAGAAAAGGAGAAGTCACCCGAGCATGATGCAAGCATATCAGAGGAGCAGGAAACCATAAGTGAAGAACATAACGAAATAGATGGAGAGAAGAAATATAAAGGTGAAGAAGAGAAGCAAGGTGATTCCTCTCCTAAGGATACTGAAGGAGATGTTGTAGAAAAAGATAAGGTTGATGTGGAGATGTCTACACCCAACTAAAAAGTAAATACTGAAGAATAGGTAAATGGTACAACACCTCCAAAGCCTTCATCAAGTACATCAGACCAAGCAAAGGAACTTGCTATGGTACTACATACAAGTGTCTCCACTACAATTTCAAAGAAGAAGAAGAAAAAGAATAAAAATATAGTTACATTGGATGAGCTAATAGAAGTTCCTACCTATGATCCGAGGACATTGGATCTAGAATAACTCACAAAGTATGCAGAACTTTGTAAAAGGATAGCTATCCAATATAAGCTTAAAAAGGAGACAAAGGAAACACAGGTACTAGAAACCACCAAGGACACACTACTACAAATTATACCTGATACTGATATTGATCAAAATGCTCGTATACTTGATTAGTTAGTCATTCTTACCAAAGACATCACATCACAGAATTTGGATGCAGAGAAGGCAATATTAGAACATGCAGAGCAAAAGTACCAATACAAGTTAAGAAAGAAAATCAGCCAAGAAGTGGCTGAGAACAAGGTAAAGTTATCTAAACTAGTAAATACATTGGAACCAATCATTTTAGAATCTATAACCTTAGTTGAAAATTTATGCATAATAGAGAAATTCACTAAGGAGAATAGTGAGAAGACTGCACAAATAGATGCAGATCTAAATACTAGTGCACAAGGTCTTACAACCAATGACAATGCAATCAAGTTGCATTATGAGAAGATTATGGAAGCTAAAAGGTTAAGACTTGATATTTTAGAGGCAGAATCAAAATTCAAGGATGAGGTAACCGAGCTTTAAGTTATACTTCTACCAAATCTCACATTACTACAACAACATATGACAATGACAAGACAATTAATTGCCACCTCAGAGATGTCTTTCACCAACAGTATCTATGATATGCACACAAAAATAACATTGGAGCACATGGCCCTAGAAAACCTTAAGGAGAAGTGGGAGAAAATGATGAAATGCATGTGGAAATTCCATTCCCACATTTGTGACAATTTGTAAGTATTAAACCTTTGTCCTTATTATCAAAAAAAGGGGGAAATAATATGTGATAAACAGAGAAATAATAAAAGGGAATCGATAAGGTAAAAGGAGGAAATATATGTTAATATGAATTCATAATAACTGAGAGGGGGGGGGGGTGAATAAGTTATCCTCAGGTCTAGATGTGCCCATATAAAACTTTAAATCAACTACAACAACTCAGATCTGCTCAGCAGTAATAAACAATAAAAGTGTGCAGTTTACTGTACTAATGAAATAAGCTTGCAGAAACTTAACAGTAAAACACAAAAATAACATTCACACATTTTGACACCATGATTTAATGTGGAAACACAATATGGGAAAAACCACCAGTAACATGCTACCAAAATTTTACTCTTTTGAAGTAATGCCCTGTGAGGAGCCAACCCTGTTAAAGGTTACAAAACACACTATCAAATGTGACCTGGTTAAAGGATTTAATCACCCTGTTAGGAGTGGCCTTGTTAGAGGACTTAGAACATTCCAATCTGAATGTCACCTTGTTCAAAGGATTTATATAATGACTATTAGGTCAATCTGGTTAAAGGATTTGAACTAATACAATGGCTAGAAAGTAATCAGCAGATGTGATTTGATTCATACAACTTACTTTGCAAATCCAGATCCAGTTTCAGCTCTAATGCTAATTCACTGAGTGGCCTCCATTCTCATCTCAAACTTCAGATCTGCTTGGAAATCCATCAAGCAATCTCTCTCTTCTTCTCTTCTCATCCTTCTCTACTAGGTCTTGCCAGTTAGTCAATTAACCATGCAACACTTTGCATTCAACTTCTCCTTGCACTTGGATACTATAACAATAACCACAGTAGGTTATATTATACCTCTTCTTCTAGGTCAAATAAATCTTTTTCCACTTAACCAAGATAGTAGATTTTAGGTTAGGTCAGATCCAATGGATCTTTCCATCTTTACATTTAATTTACTTCTCCAATACAGTCATTAATTAACCATTGAATCCATGCGATAATAATGGTTTCCCATGCATTAAATGAATATGGACCAATCTTAATTAATAATGCATATCCCAATAACATCTATTATGTCGGCCATAGATCCCAACTCTCATCAATAAACAAAATACTGATGCTCGACATTTCACTGTCTCCCTCGACATTTCACTAGCACTTTGCATCATCTTTGCTTTGCTCAACATCACCTTTTGCTTTGCTTGACATTGACCTTCTAGTGAACTGCCAGTGCTAGATAAACAATGTATCACTTTGCCAAAGTGCCAAATGATCAAGTACCCTAGTTTATACTCATAACTCAATCATTTCCTTGGTCTTCTTGTTATCCCATTCTTTTCAAATCTGCATCAATCAATGGATAAGGTACTCAAACATACAACGATAGTCTCACCAGTTAAGGTTTGACATCAATGAAAAAATAACAATTGTCTACATTGTAGCAATCTTTCCAACAATCTCCCTCTTTGGAATTGATGGCAATACTAAACTATAAAACAATAATTTCCAACCAAAGTTACCATACATTCCAAAAAGTGCCTATGTTCTTGATATGAACAAATCTTCATGAATATCTTTAGCTTCATTATGACTCCCTCTGTGTCTAAAATCACATTGATGTTTCCTATTACTGTTCAACTCCCTCTTTTAGTAATATCTCCCTTGTATTTGTTGTTTTCTCTATTTTTTTAGAAATAATCTCCCTCTTTGACAACAATGCCAAAGATGTTGACATATTTATCATGTAGATTATTATTTTCTAATCTTTGTATCATGCTATTCTTGTCATCTTTGTATATGAATGATTTACTTTTCTGTTCTTTTTTACCACTTCACAGTTTTTAGGCAACATCCTAAAAATGTGACTTACTGTGCATCAATGTGTCAAGTGTTCTGATTAAAATATTTCATGCAATGGTACCATTCAGTACTAGTTAGCCTCTACTAGGGGAATTACCCCCAATTTACCTCTTAGATACTCATGAGCATCCTTGGGTAATGATTTTGTAAATATGTCTGCCAACTGTTCCTTAGTGTTCACATATTTCACTCTCACTTCCTTCTTTTGTACTAGCTCCCTCAAGTAATGATACTTGATAGCTATATGGTTTGTCTTACAGTGCATTACAAGATTTTTAGAAATATTAATGGCACTCATGTTATCACAATATATGACAAATGGTTATGTGATCTCCTCTTTCATACCTTTCAGTAGTATCTTCAACCACACAATGTTTGAACAGTTAACTGCTGCTACCACATACTCAGCTTTAGCTGTAGATTGTGAGGTGCAATTCTGTTTCTTGATTTTCCAGGAGACTAATCTTTTCCCCAAAAGAAATGCTCCTCCTATGGTGCTTTTTCTATTATCAACATTACCAGCCCAGTCAGAATCAGTATAGACTCTGAGTTCAAACTTGTGATTCCTTTTGTAATATAGGCCATAGTCTTCTGTACCTTTCAAATATCTCATAATTCTTTTCACTACCATTATATGTGTCTCTTTTGGATTAGCAAAAAATTTAGCAACAATTCTGACTGCTAATGCAATATCATGTCTACTGTGTAGAACATATTGCAGCTTACCAATCGTTGATCTGTACAGTGTTTGATTTACCTCTTTTGTATCATCATTCTTTGTCAACTTCTATCTAGTAGCCATGGCTGTACTCACTGGTTTTGAGTCTTCCATACCAAAAGTTTTCAGTATCTCCTTGATATGTTTTGATTGTGTAATATAGATACCATTCTTCATTTGATGTATTTGTAGTCCAACAAAGAATTTTATCTCACCAAACATAGACATTTCAAATTTAGTTTGCATCTCCTTTGAAAATGCTTTACATATCATATCTTGTCCACTGAATATGATGTCATCCACAAAACTTTCAGCCAATAAAATTCCTTTACCTTGCTCTGTCTTCAAGTATAGATTGCTATTGTCATTAATTCTTGCAAATCCAATCTTCATCAGATAATTGTGCAATATTTTATACCATGCTCTTAGTGCTTGCTTCAATCCATGCAATGCCTTATGCAGTCTGCAAACCATGTTCCTCTTACTAGGGTCAACAAATCCATCAGCTTGTTCAATATATACTTATTCTTATAGTATCCCATTTAGAAATGTAGACTTCACATCCATTTGATAGACTTTAAATCCTTTGTAGGATGCATATGCAAGTAGAGTTCTTACACCCTCCAATCTTGCAACTGGGGCGAATGTCTCTCCATATTCAATTCCTTCCTCTTGTGCATAACCCTCGCATACTAGCCTTGCTTTATTCCTTGTGACCTCTCCATGTTCATTCAGCTTGTTTCTAAATACCCACTTTGTACCAATTACATTTTTGTTGTCAGGTCTAGGTACTAGTGTCCATGTCTTATTCTTTTCAATTTGGTCTATCTCTTAATTCATGGATTGAATCTAGTCTTCATTGTCCAAAGCATCTTTTACTGTCTTAGGCTCAAAATCACATAAAAAACATGTGTCTTATCTTAATTTGCCTCTTGTCATGACTGCATAATCCTTTTCTCCTATGATTTGATCAGGTTTATGGTGCCTTCTTACATATTTTGCCAAAGTAGGCTCTTTCTTAGCTTCATTTTGACCATTCAAGTTCAATTCAGGGTAAAATTGTGACTCAGCATCTCCATCGTATAGCTTGGCAGTCACTTCCCATTGCCCAAAAATGTTGTTCTATGTCTTGACAGGTGTAGATTATTGCTCGACAACTTCATCTTCAGTTTTATTTGAATCCTCCTCTTCAGGATATGTGAATGATCTATAACTTTCAGGCTCAACCATGATTTCAGCTTCATTTCTTTCTACAGATTCATCAATTCTAACATTTGCACTTTCCACAAATTTTTTAGTGTTATAATTCAAACATTTGTATGCCTTACTCTTGGTAGAATATCCAAGAAATATGCCTTCTTCTCCTTTAGCATCTAGTTTACCATTTCTATTATCCTTCAGTATAAAACATTTGCTCCCAAAGACTTTAAAGTAACTTACAATAGGTGCATATCCATACCATAGCTCATAAGGCATAGAATTTTTACCTTTCTTGACTTGTACTCTATTCAGGGTATAAAATTCTATACTCATAGCTTCTCTCCAATATTTTTGTGCAACATTTTTGTCCATCATTAATGTTCTGGCACAATCCATGATAGATCAATTTCTTCTTTCAGCTATACCATTATGTGGTGGTGTCCTAGGTGCTGACATCTATCTTTTTATCCCTCGGTCATTGTAGAACCTATTAAAATCATTAGAAATAAACTCTCCTCCTCTATCAGATCTCAAACATTTTAGACTCTTACCTGTTTGCTTTTCAACTTTTTCCAAGTACCACTTAAATAACTGAAATGCATCAAATTTTTCTTTGAGAAACATAACAGTCATCATCCTAGAGTAGTCATCTACAAATAGAATAAAATATTTGTCTCCACAGTAA